>CAKNYM010016673.1:0-18085 GCA_932195095.1 Andricus curvator
GTCTCATGAAGTCAGTCGACTATTCGAAATAGGGAAAGAACAAAATATAAAATTTTACAGTTTGATTATTTTTCAATAAACTTTGTTTCTGTATATAAACATATTCATAAAAGATTTTATAACCGCGTAACCAAAGTGTAATTTTGAAATTGACAGAAAATGGAGCAACCTGCAGCCTGCTTTAAAAAGATGAGTTTTTCTTTATTTTATACCAATTTATATTAATTTCTGCTGAAGTAAAATTTTTCTTCATGTAATTGATGGGATGGGGCCGGGGGGGGGTAATCGTTAAGGATACTTTGAGGTATTTGAAAACTCGAAAATTAAACTGATGGCGTCTCCCTTCACGCCTTATTTTCAAAGATTCCTAAATGCCTTTTTAAACTCTCCCAACAAAAATTATAATATTGCAGTTCAATTAATATAACTATTTTAATATTTCCAAGCAGGAGAGCATTTGCTATATATATATATATATATATTTATATATAACTCTTTTTTCGAATTTAAAGAGCTTACTGAAGAAAATAATAATAATTCAGGAAATTTCAAAGATTTTCATATATTTTAAGATTTTTTCCGCTCTCTATTCGTAGGAATTTTCAATTGATTTCGATGGTTTCAAAGGAATTTCAAAAATTTTCAAGAGATCCTCACTTGCTAAAGCTTTTTGCGAATTGCGAGGGATTACAAATTATAATATTGCAGTTCAATTATTATAACTATTTTAATATTTCAAGCAGGAAAAAATTTAATATATATATCTATATATAACTCTTTTTCAAACCTAAAGAGCCTATTTGAAGAAAATAATAATGCTTCAAATTTCAAAGATTTTCAAATATTTTAAGACTTTTTCCGCTCTCTATTCGTAGAAATTTTCAATTGATTTCAATAGTTGCCGAAAGTATGTACAAAATTGCAAAACACTCAATTTTTCCAACGGTCAAAAATGAAGCGCACTTGTAACTTGACTCTTAACCTTTCGGCAGTCGCGCTGTTGTAAAAAGTACAACAGTACCGTTTTTTTTGGTACAAGTCGCAACTCGAATGCACGGGAGACGTGAGACCGCCATGTATGCCTTCCCCCACTCTTCCCTCACCACTTCACTCCTTAAAAATACCAACTTCGATTTTTGGTCTCCCACCCTTAACGTTCAAAAGCAACCCCCTTGACACGACGCATATATGACTTTGTCTAAAAACGATCTTTTTTAGAATTCCACAGTGTGAATAGAGTCTCTGATTTTTGGGCTCCTCAAAAATTCCAACACCCAATTTTGGGCTCCCACCCTTAAGGTTAAAAAGCAACCCCTTGGTACCGGGCAGATGTGACTTTGTCAAAGAATTATCTTTTTTAGAAATTTACTTTGTAAATGAAGTTTCTGATGTCTGAGACTCAGAATTTTATATGGTGAATAGAGTCTCTGAATTTTGGGCTCCTTGAAAATTCAAATTCGAATTCATAGAAAGGCGTTTGATTTTTTAGATGTAGGGGTAGTTTTTGCAAACAAAAATCAAGCATTCGTGAGCCCAAGAAAAGCCCAACACTACTTCCTATTTTGTTTTTTCCATGTTTGAGTTTTTACTTAGAGGTTGTTTTTTTGTACATAGGGTAGTTTTTGATAATTTTGTTTGGTGCATTCGAGAGCCGAATATAAGCCAAAAATTATGATGCACTTAATTTTTTTCAGATTTTATTTTTGACAAGAGGGTGGTTTTTTTGCACATAGGGGGTGGTTTTTTGAATTTTTTTCACGTGCATTTGAGAGCCCAAAATAAGCCAAAAATTGTGGTCTACTTTGTTTCTTCCTAGTTTGAGTTTTTATATAGGGGGTAGTTTTATTTCCTGTAGGGGTAGATTTTGGAAATTGGTTGTTGGCGCGTTCAAGAGCCCAAAGAAAGCCCAAAATTCTGTCGTCTTTGATTTTTAATTTTTTCAAATTTTTATGTAGTGGAGGTGCTGGCCTGAGTCAAGCCAGCACCTCCACACCAAATTTGAATTTTCAAAAAAAGTAGTGGAGCCCAAAAATCGGCAATACAGCCCAAAAAAAGCCCAAAATGCTGATAAAAAAAATTTGGGAATTTCGATAGTGGAGGTGCTTGATGGACCTCAACAACACGACAAAACATGAGTGTTGTAAAAAGTACAACGCGCGACTACTCGTGTGAGCAGAGCGGGCGCGACTGCCGAAAGGTTAAGATGCAGCCCTTTGTCCAAAACAAAAAAAAACTCAGTCTGACTCCAGGGTCTCATGAAGTCAGTCGACTATTTGAAATAGGGAAAGAACAAAATATAAAATTTTACAGTTTGATTATTTTGCAATAAACTTTGTTTCTGCATACAAACATATTCATAAAAGATTTTATAACCGCGTAACCAAAGTGTAATTTGGAAATTGACAGAAAATGGAGCAACCTGCAGCCTGCTTTAAAAAGATGAGTTTTTCTTTATTTTATACCAATTTATATTAATTTCTGCTGAAGTAAAATTTTTCTTCATGTAATGATAGGATTGGGGGGGGGGGGGGGGGGGTAATCTTTAAAGATACTTTGAGGTGTTTGAAAACTCGAAAATTAAACTGATGGCGTCTCCCTTCATGCCTTATTTTCAAAGATTGCTAAATGCATTTTTAAACTCTCCCAACAAAAATTATATTATTGCAGTTGAATTAATATAACTATTTTAATATTTCCAAGCAGGAGAGCATTTACTATATATATATTTATATATAACTCTTTTGTCGAATTTAAAGAGCTTACTGAAGAAAATAATAATACTTCGGGAAATTTCAAAGATTTTCAAATATGTTAAGATTTTTTCCGCTCTCTATTCGTAGGAATTTTCAATTGATTTCGATGGTTTCGAAGGAATTTCAAAAATTTTCAAGAGATCCTCACATGTTAAAGCTTTTCGCGAATTGCCAGGGATTAAAAATTATAATATTGCAGTTCAATTATTATAACTATTTTAATATTTCAAGCAGGAGAAAATTTAATATATATCTATATATAACTCTTTTTCAAACCTAAAGAGCCTATTTGAAGAAAATAATAATGCTTCAAATTTCAAAGATTTTAAGATTTTTTCCGCTCTCTATTCGTAGAAATTTTCAATTGATTTCAATAGTTTCCGAAGGTATCTACAAAATTGCAAAACACTCCATTTTTCCTATTTTGATATTACAAGCAGGAGAAAATTTAATGTATATCTATATATATTAACTCCTATCTAATACAACGCTGCTGAAGGCTGGTAACCTTCTCAGAATAAATCACCAACCAATTGAGACTCTCGATTTCCTTTGTCTGTCCTCACCCCCCCCCCCCCGCGCACACACGCGCGCCCCCACCCAAGTAACAGAAGTTTTGGTGGGACTGACGTTACGACTAGACTCTCCACCGTACGACGAATAATCACTTAACTTGGACATGATTTCGGCTCGCAAAACAAATCTCGCACATAAAGGTGATAGTTGGGTGTACAATCTAAACATGAATAATACAAACAATAAAGTAGCCTCGGAATGGACTGAAACTTTGATTGAAGAAATGCATACACACGGTAAACGTAAAGTTCTAGTTTCAGGCGATGAATGGAGACTGGGTGTTTGGAATGCTAGAGGAGTGAAGGATCTTAAAGTAAGAGAACTTCGAGAAACTATGCATGCTAGGAAACTAGATATTTTATGTGTACCTGAGACGAAGAAAAGTGGTTGCGAAAGTAGAAACATAGAAAATGGGGTGTTGAAAGGCGGTTTTGAAATATGTTCAGGAGTAGGTAGTGAATCAAATTGTAGTCAAGGGGTCGGTTTAATTATGAATAAAAAAGCAAGAGAGCATCTCAAAGATCATGATTTTGTATCTCCCAGATTGTTATGGGCTAGAATGAAGGTAGGAATCAGAAGATTATTTATCATAGCGTGCTACGCCCCAGTTGACAGTGAGCCGCGAGAAGTCAAAGACGCCTTCTGGGACACTTTAAATGACACAATAAGTACTTGCGATGAAGGTGAAAGAATAATTCTGCTAGGATATATGAACGGATGGGTCGGCGTCCAACGCCAGGATACAGATACAGAAAGGGTGCTAGGTAATTTTGGGGATCCAACAAGAAAAAATTATAACGGGGAAAAATTAGTGAGCTTATGCTTAGAAAAGGGCCTATTTATTACCAATACTTGGTTTCGACATAAAATGATCCACACGTACACCTGGTGTAAAGGAAATAATCGCAGTGTAATTGACTTCGTTATTGCGGATGAAGGACTAAGAGAACTAGTCAAAGATACAAGAGTCATGAGGGGTTCGGAATGCAATACCCCAGATAGCAAACGTGTGGGGCACGTTACTCGCACGGCATGCGGGGCACGCGGTGCGTGCTGGGTGCGAGGCATATGGGTCGCACTTTGTGAGGGGCACGTACGTGCGAGGCATATGCGACGCATTTTGTGATAGGCACGAAATTATTGTAATAACATTTTGTTAAATATTGATAATTATTATAATTAAAGATTGAATTAATTGATATTGTAAAAATGGTTTATTTACAAAAATTAAAACATAATACAGTACAATATGCATTTTATTTAGTTTTAAATTATAATTTCCAACTTTAATCGAATATACAAATAATTTCAATTAGCCTTTTGTCAATTTGAATTTGAAATTAAGTAAATAAAAAAATTAAATTTTTGGTATAATTTCTACTTTACATATTTATTTATGTTTATAACTTCAATTTGTGCTTTTAATTTCAAGTTTAACATTAAATTGAGTTTGAAATGTAATTTAAAATCAATGTTTAAAAAATGTGTTCAGAAATTTTAAAAATGCATCTTTAATTTTCAATCGTATTGTATTCATTTTTTATTATTTTGAATTAGAAATAAGAGGAGCTATATTTAAAAACTGCGCGCATTAGCTGAATAATATACGGCGCAGACCCCGTCGCGCCGGTCGAACGGTAATCGCCCGACGCGCCGTAACAGCTCTTTTCGACTTCCGTTGTCGGTTTCGCATGGTTTCGTTTTGCGAATTTTTAGCGAGAAAACGTGTCGGTCCTCGATCGCAAATTTTATTATTGCGATAGAATTTTTGTGTGTAGTGACTCTGCGGCCCCCCGTTCCTCTCGATTTGTGTCGAATCGTGCGCGTGTTTATTAATATTTTGTTTTCTTCTCCTTTTCGGCGTTACCGGTTTTTTTTTACATTTCAAGCAACAAATAGGCTATTTACCGTTTTTGTTATGTTTCATACAATTTCGAAAAGTTTCAGCGACAAATATTTATTATTGTGGACACAGACGTGCTAATCTCGCAAAAGTATCAGATCCTGAATTTTGTGATATTAAATATTACAGTTATGTAAATGCGTGCATTTTAATGTTAGTATCGTTAAGGGCATTTCTTGCTTACGATATTTGCATTTTTGTGCCCAAAATAATAAATATCTTTTGCTGAAACTTTGAGAAACGGATATAAATAGCCTATTTCTGGTTTGAATAATTAAAAACAGTTAATTTCTGTTCAATCTTGTTTTTTTTTTATTTTTCAAACAACAAATATTAGCATGCTTGTGGTAAAAAAAAATTAATATCCTTCGCTCAAACTTTAATATGAGACGTGAAAACGGTTATAAATAGTTTATTTTTGGTTTAAATAATTAAAAAAAGGTAATTTTTGTTTTAGGTCATCATTTTTTTAATTATTTAAACGAAAAATATACTTTTTACCTACGTCTTTATTTTTTCTGTCAGTTTTATGTGCCTGTATCTTGCAGTTGCAGCGAAAAATATTTATTATTGTTGATAAAAACATGCGGAAACTGAATTGCTAATGCGCAACTAAAATGTATAAATATTCCTTCCACCCATAATAGAAAGTACGTTCATGATAAATTACCTGCTCTTTATTTAAAAATATCAATGCAAATATTTTCTGTACCCTCTAAAAATCCTAAATGTGTGCACGCACCATACTTGCACCGGCACGCATGACGTGCGACACACCTGTCATGCATATGAGGACGCAGCTGTGTCATCCCCTGCGCGCACGCCGTGCGAGAAAATCCGTACGTGGTGCGACGCACATGCGTGGCACCGTGCGCGCACTTTGCTATCTGGGACTGATCATTACCTTTTAGTCTCTAAAATAAACTTAGGGCGGGGATGGAGAAGAAAGAGACAAAAAAAACGAAACAAACTCGAATAAAGATTGAAAAAGATTGAAAATTTACAGAAACCGGAAGTGCGAATAGAGTTTCAAAATAAGTTAAGCGAACGCATAGATAGGGCAACTTGGGAAGCGCTTATAAGCAATAAAGATATAGAGGGCGCGTGGACTTTGTTACGGGATATCATTGTTAAAACTGCAATTGAAGTGTGTGGTACGGCAGTGGTAGCAAGAAAGTCTGGTGATGCGTGGTGGAATGATGACATTCAAGGAGCCCAGCAAGAAAAAAAAGAAGCGCACCAGAGAACATTAAACATGACAGGTCTTAGCGATGAGGAGAGAAATAGACTCGAAAATGATTACAAAGACAAAAAGAGGATAGTTAAACGACTAGTCAAGGAGAGTAAAGAAAAAATCAGAACAGAAGAAGAGAACAAAATAAAAAACTACTTTGAAGGAATTATGAAACTATTATATAAACAGTTGAAGGAAAGTAAAAGTACAGAGTTTGCCAGCATGAGAAGCAGCAAAGGCGAAATGCTATATGATATAGACGAGATAGTAGACGCTTTAAAAGACTCTTTTAAGGGATATGGCCACAGTAGAATTTTCAAAAAATGGATTTTTCTTTTTGGCTTAAACGATCCTTTAACATCATAAAAATAAGATACTATTTGATTTGCAGCGGAAAATTTTTTTTTCACCAATTTTGAACGTATAACGTGAGGCCGCGTGTCGCGTGCCCGTGGAGTACTCGAGCCTGGCCCCCCCCCCGGCTTGACTAACCATCAATTGATAAATTTAGAAAGGCATGTAGAGGGCCTTACTTGTCTACATGCACGAAAATATACTTATAGAGCAACTTCAAATGCCAGTAAAACCGTTGAAAGGACGCCGTTCAGTTGTAATGTAAAACTTCAAACGCATTTTTCTCAAAACAGCTTTTTTTAAATCGGCCTGACAAATAACTTCAACAATTTTTATCCAATCGACTTCAAATTTTAACCACATCTTTATAAATGCATTTCGCTGAGAGGTACATACGGAATTTCCGATAAATTTAAAACTTTTAATTTTCTGAAACTTTTTATACGAATTTTTTCACTGAAAATTCGACTTTTAACTTTAACTTATGTAGATTGACGGAAAATTTTTTATTTTGTTATACATTAAAAATTGTGGCTGCTAGCTGTCAGGCCGCGGAGCCCCTAAAAAATGCTTCGAAAAGGACTTAACAGAAGTCGGCCATTTTGCTTACAAAAAAATATATATATATATATATATATATATATATATATATTCTGATTCTTTGATGTTGGAGCTTTATTGACATATAATTAGTTTTTAAATAAATTAAGTTTTCATACAAAAAAAAATTGGTGAATATACCCATGATTTCGCTCCCGCTACTGTGGCCATACCCCTTAAAGAATTATTAGGAGGTGAAGATATAGGACAACAAAACTGCGACATAGAACATAATGCATTAGAAAAGCCAATTGAAAAAGTCTGTGCCACTGAGGTCAGAGACATAATTAAGAACTTAAAAAACGGGAAGGCTGCTGGTATAGACAGTATTAGCGCTGAAATGCTTAAATACGGTGGTGAGTACATACCTCACAGGTTGTGCGAATTGATAAATTTATGTATCGAGACGGGGAAAGTCCCAGACGATTGGAAAAAAGCGATTATCGTACAGAGGTATCACCCTACTAAGTACCATAAGTAAAATATACTCAAAAAATACTTATTCGTAGGGTAATGGAAATCACAGAAGAAAAGATATGGGAAGTCCAAAGTGGATTTATGCCAGGAAGATCATGTACAGATCAGATATTTAGCCTAAGACAGATCACAGAAAAAAGCTTGAGAGCAGGAAAGAAAGTTTTCTGTGCATTTATTGACCTAGAAAAAGCATTTGTCAAAGTAAATAGAAATAAACTTTGGGAAGTCCTCAAAAAATACGGAGTAAATGGAGGGCTCCTACAAGCAATACAAACAATATATACAGGTAGTAAAGCGAGTGTAAGGGTACACGGAAAAAAGTGGATCGTTAAAAAAACTCTGTGAACCAGCAGCTCTAACTATTTTAAATTGAACCGCAGCTTTTCGTCGGTGAATTCTATTAAAATTACTATTTCGCATTCAGTTTATTTGAACTGACTTCTTAAAAGAGTAGGATGAGCAATTTCAAATAGTAGGATGCACTGCACCACTTGGTAACCGTCCACACTCAGGAGAATAAGAGTTACTATTTCGTGTAGTATGCCTTACTCCTGTGAAGAGTAGATTTGCCGATTTCGCATTGTAACGCATATATATGTATATATGCACTGCACGCATTCTATACACGATTTATAAATAGATTAGCTCGAAACTTTCGACAACAAAAATGATGTAAAATGTCGATCGATTTGAAAAGGAAAAAGTTATTTTATAATATGATTACTGCACTTAATTTACGATTATTCTTACACAATTGTACGCACGGAGACTTACATATATGAACGCACGCTCAAACGCTTTGAAAAATCGCCCCCGCTGGGGAATCGAACCCTACCTAACTTACCCAAAACCTAAATCTAGCGCACGCATTAGACAAGTGAGCTACGGAACCGCTTAGATTTTTCTGACAAACTCTCGGTCAAGCGGTTTCTCTGAGAAAAACGTGGCCAGCTAAGAAATTATAATAAATGTTTACTTAAAATTTGTTTAATTAATCTCTTACTGATGATTTCTAATATTTTGAAATGAGCTTGGGAAGAATATTTTGCTTAGAAGTATTAACTCACACAGTAAATATATTATTAGTAATTTATATGTATATTATTATAAAATGAATTAAAGTAAAATTTTTAAAATGTACATATTTTGTATTATTGAAAATTAAGGTTTGAAAAAATGTTTTCGAATGAAAGTTTTGGAATTTTGATTTTATTATCATCTAACTTTATTTAAAACGCAACATTCATTTACATAACTGATATATAAATAAAAAATAGTTTAAACATCGTAATAATATATCAAATGCAAAATCGAAATCACTATTTTAAGATGAGACAAACGTTGAATAGTGATTTAAATTTAAATTTTTTGCACAAATAAAATTTTTCTCATGAGATATGGGGATGCTGAATTAGAATAAAAACTGTTTAAAATAAACAAAAAATATTCGGTTCCGAGAAATTATTATCAGGGTGCACAGTCTTCCCCTGTTTTTCTTAGTTTCCCCTTTTTCTTGAAATTCCCCTTTTTCCCCCTATCCTCAAAAACCTTCCCCTTTTCCCCTTTTCTCTTTAAATATACGATATTTGAAATTGTACCCATTATTGAATAATAATTAAAGCAATTATAGCACTTAAATAAATTATTTATGAATAAATAAGGTACACGTTCCAAGTGCAGACCATTAAAAATGAATATTCTTAAACAAATTTGAAGATGAAACATTTTAAAGCAAGTTGAAAATGTGAAAACTGCAGACAGAAGTTATTATCCAATATAAAATTGGAACAGTTGCAAAATATATATTATTTTTTAAATAAGTATTAGAAGATTAATACTTTTTAGTTGAAATGTACAAAGTTAAATACCTAATTAAAAAATTGAATATTCCAAACTCATCATTATGGCCAACAGCCATACCACGCTGAAAAAACCAGTTCTCGTCAGATCACTGAAGTTAAGCAGCGTTGGGCGCGGTTAGCACTTGGATGGGTGACCATTCGAGAAAACTGAGTGCTGTTGGCACATCGTGGGTGTGGTGAGCCCACACTTGTAGTTATTTACTACAAGTTATCAACCTAGAAACACTACCCGAATCGGGTAGTGTCACGCCTACCCCGAAAGGGAAATGGCTTAATGGTATACAATCAACTGCAATTTTAAATGTTCTAACTTGAGCAATTTTTAATTTTTTTAAATCTTTACTTGAAAATTTAACTATTGTTAAAACTTTTTTTTTTAATTGATTTTTTTAAACTCACAATTGAACTATTCCATTTGTGTTTGAAAATTGATCTTTTTTAGTCGGAAATTCAACTATTTGGTTGCAAGTTCAAATTTCGTTCAAAAGTTATATTTTTTTGCAGAAAGTTGGTTAAAAATGTAACTATTTGGTTGAAAATATATTCATTTTGTTGAAAGGCTGTCTTTTTGATTGAAAATCAAACTACTTTGTTAAAAATTCACTTTTTCAAACTGAAAATTGCAATTTTTGATTGAAAGTTATTTTTTGTATTGAAGGCTTATAGGTTTGAGTTAAAAATTCGAGTGCATTGTAGAAAGTACTTTTTTTGGCACGAAAATTCAATAATTTGGTAGAAAATTGATTTTTTTCATTTGAAAATTAGTTTCTTGAAATGAAAATGTAGCAATTCCATTTTTGGTTCAAAGTTGATCTTTTTTATCTTGAAAATTCAAATATTTGGTTAAAAATTTATGTAATCTGTTAAAAATTCGTCCTTTTTTTGTAGAAAAATAATCTTCTTGCTTTAAGATTCGACATTTTGAATACAATTTTTTTTCTTCATTGGCTAAAAAATCTTTTTTGGTTGAAAACTCAACTCTTGTTGAAAATTCGTGTTTTCGGATTAAAGATTCAACTGTTTTGTAGAAAATTTGAATTTTCTCTGGAAAATTCAATAGTTTGGGGGGAAATTCAACTAATTGGTCGAATTTTGAACAACTTTGTTAAAAATTCATTTGTTAGTTAAAAATTCATCATTTTAGTTAAAGTTTTTTCTTGTTTGTTAAAAAGTAGGTTTTTTAACTAACATTTGTAATGTTTGGTTGAAAATTAACTTTTTAATTATTAATTCATATTTTCGTGTTGAAAAGTCAACTGCATTGTAGAAAATTCTTCATTAGGGCTTCAAAATTCAACAATTTGGGAGAAAATTCAGTTTTTTCAATTGAAAATTAACTTTTTGAAACGAAAATATAACTATTCGATTTTTGGTTAAAAACTGATGTTCTTAATTCAACAATTCAGCTATTTTGTTCAAAAATGATCTTACTTGTTGAAAATTTAAAATTGCGAAAGTTAAAAATAAATTTCTTGCTCAGTTACAATTTTTTTGAAAATGTACAAAAACTGTTTTTTTTTTGGATTGAGACATATGCACACATTAAAAAAAAGTTGAATATGTCGAAACTGAAATTTATTCAGCTTGAACCAAAGAAATATTTTTATTTTTCGGAAAAAAATGTTTGTCGTGAATTAGGATTTTTGGGATTTCATTTTTTTTTTGCGATTTTCGAACGTTATAAACACCACGAAAAAAATGTTTCCCATGGATAAAAAATAATAACATGTTTCTTCGGTTCAAGCTGACTCAATTTCAGGTTCGAATCAATTCAACAAACATGTTTTTGTATATTTTCAAAAAATTTTGAATAAGGCATATTTTTTTTAAATTAAAAAAAAAATTTAATTGTAAATTTAAGAAAGAGAACAGAAGATATTAACTGATTTCAATTGTTTTAAATTTAGATTGAAAGTATTCATTACAGTAAGGATGAAATGACAAATCTTGGAAAGAAATATTTATAAGAACGATGTTAAACATATCAAAATTGTGTATTTAACTAATTTTATTTTTTCCCGGACTTTTTTATTTCACTCTGGATGGATTTCCAACGATCTAAGTATATCCAATTTTTGAAAATAAATGTTTAATGGCAGAAATCATTGAAAAATCATTAAAAATTATTTAAAAATGTAACATTTCTTACGAAAAGGTTGTTTGTTCTTTTCGACATATGAAAATAAATGTTTAATCTTTCCCCTATTTTCCCCTTTTTCGTGCGAAAACCACCCTATTTCCCCTTTTTTGAGCTCCTTTTACGCTGTGATCCCGTTAATATTAAAGATCGCGATATCATAGTAGTATGGTAGATTTTATTGTTGTTGAAAATCTGAAAAAAATGATAAAATATTTTTTTTTTCATGAAATAGTAGTAATTTCTACAAATATCAATGTGAAAAGGTTGAAAAAATTATTACTACTTTGAAATTGGAAATTAATTTGAACTAAAATTTTATTACCAAATTATTTTTTGATTATTGTTTCAAAAAATGATATGTCGAAAACAATGTATTATTCTACTAAAAAATTTTTTTTCCAAATAATATAATATTTAAACCTAGGTGGCTTAATCAAGTACGATCCTAATCATTTTTAGTGTTATAAGAAATTAAAAATATCATAAACAGAAAATTCCATAGTAGAAATAATGTAAAAAAAGTATTCTTTTTATATATAATTCTTCAGAATATTTTTAAATTCTGAAAATTTGGTACAAAACAAAAAAACAGTATTGAAGTATAAAGTAGAGTTATTCACTATGTTCATTTATAATAATTATCTCAACTGATATTATGATAAAAGAGAAAACATTATAAAATAGTTTCCGATAATTTATTTAATTTTGTAAAATGTCAGTGCGCGGTCTTTCTTATAGATTGAGAAGCGAAAATCTGTTGTTTTACTGATAAGCAAGTTATAGGTCGTCCTTCTTTTTTAATTTCAAACGGGCCGCCTAAAAAATGTTGCGGAGGGGGCCTACACGTTTCTAGTTGTGCCACTGAACTTACTTACAATTTCAAATAGTAAGGCTAACAATATCGCGCAGTGCTTATTGTGTTTCGAAAAAGCAGATCGAACTCACTTGCAAAAGTCAAACTCACAATTATTTGCTTACTATGAAAATTAGTTATTCATATACAGTTTACATGTTCAAATGTACTATTTCAAATAGTTATTGAAGCTACTTCTTTTAGTAATCTTTCTTTTTACAGTTTGAAGTAGTAATACTGATTTTAGGTTTTGTATATTTTGAGATCACTATCTCATTCAGTATCAAAAACTATTTGAATTTATTCTTCTACAATGCGAACAAGTAAACTTCAAGTTTACATTACAAAAAAGTCAATCTAACTATCTACTTTTTTCTGTGTAAATGGGAAACTGAGTGACTGGTTCGATATTATGCAAGGCGTAAAACAAGGATGCGTTATGTCCTCGTGGCTATTTATCATATTCATGGATAAGTGTCTAAGAACTGCCCTCTTCAATGAAGAAGGTGTAGATCTCGAAACAGTCAAGGTACGTGGGTTAGCTTTCGCGGATGACAAGATTTTTATGGCAGAATCAATCGAGGACTTGCAAAGAATGTTGAATAAACTTAATACAAGCATGAAGAACATGGACCTCAAAATTAACGTAAATAAAACAAAAATAATGGTGTTTGAGGGAAAAAGTGAGAAAACAATATGCAAAATTGTCCTAAATGATGAGAGATTAGAATAAGTTGACAAGTACGTATATCTAGGTAGTCTATTCACTAGCGACGGAAAAATAGATGGGGAGTTAGATAGGCGATAAGGGTAAGCAGGTTATCTGTAGAGCAGGGTCCATCCTAACAAATAAAAACACATCAAAAAAAGCTAAAATGGCCATACATAATTCTATATTCGGACCGACTGTACTATACGGTAGCGAGACATGGACCTGTCAAGAAAAGGACAGGAGTAAAATTAACGCGATCGGCATGAAACTTCTGCGCATAATATGCGGGAAAACACTGATGGACAAAGTCCGAAACGAGACAAGCCTCAAAGAATGTGGTACAGGAGAGACACTAGTTGACATATGGGAAAGAAATCAGTTAAGATGGTTCGGACATCTTGAAAGAATGAAAGATGAACGACTGACCAAACAAGTGTATAAAGGTAAAGTAAATGGCAGAATGCCCAGAGGTAGACCGCCGAAAGAATGGTTAGAATCAGTAAATGAGACATTAATCCGTAGAGACATAAGAAGCCATAGAAATACAAGAGCTTGCATGAAAAAATGCATGGACGTGAAGGAAGCTAGAGTAGTATGCCAGGACAGAAAAGTGTGGCGACAAATAGTTTATAAACAGAGTGACAGTAGAATGAATGACGCCTGAAACAAAGACCTCGGATACTAATGGGCCCAAGTGGGGAACCATACACAACAATTTTGTGAGGCTCTTCACTTGGGGTGATCGCTAGAGAGATTGATCAGCAACCTGGGTCGGAGCAGTGTTGCGGAATAAACGTGTCATTTAAATAAATAACACGAGAATTCCAGATCAATCTAAAATATCTATACCTAACACTTATATACCTATCTACCTCATACCTATATACCTACCTACTTTATACCTATATACACACATACACACTACTATTTTCCAACCGAGCAAGTCACGCCTACCCCGAAAGGGAAATGGCTTAATGGTATATAAACTATACAATATATATTTCGACTTGAAATCTTAGGAATTAAAAGTGTTTCATATTGCATTCAATATGGTATTTACATTAATTGTATTTGAAAGAATTTATTCCTCCATATCATTACCCTATTTTCGTGAAAAATCACCCTATTTCATATGTCTAAAAGTAAGTTTTACATAAGCGCTAATACGAGGGGTTATATGTATCAGTTTTCGGGCGTAGCATAAATTACTAATTTAAGAAAATAAAAGACCCTGTGATCCTACTCGCCACCTTCTTACCTAAAAACCAGCTGTATAAAATGTGAACCCGAAAAGCCGGGAATGACATGTTTTTCTTGATTGACTTCAAGATTGTTGCTGGTATTGGAAAATTATTTCAATAAAAGTTGTTCATCTCTATGAAGTACATATTTTTGGTTCTATCAATTCTTTTTGCCTTTACTTATTAGAGGACTCTATGAAAAAAATGAATCACCATTTTTAAACACTTAAAACCCCTAATTGGATACTCGATTTTCATTGAAAGTATCAGTCTCATATTTAATTGAAAATAAAAGTTCTAGATCTTACTTATTTTTAAACAATTAAACTTGAACAAGGTCAGATCTTTCAAATAACATATTGAACTATATTAAAATAGAAATTGAGAAGAATAAAAATTAAAACTGAAATCTGCAGAACAATTTAGTGACATATTAGTGACAGAATATTGGGGAAATTTAAACCGCTGTTGTGTGTACGGAAATTTCAGTACCAATAACTGAACTTTTTTCGGAATCGATAGACATACAGCAATAGTATATTATGCGCCGAGGCGCATAATGAGGGTCTTTACGCGACAAGCGGCAATGCTCGTAGGACGATCGAAGCCGAGGCGAGATAAGTCCTACGAGCATTGTAAGCGAGTCACGTGAAGTCTCGAATTGTGCTCATTGGCGCATATATTATTTTATGTGGCGACGGTGCATTTAAAAGTTTTGTTGCGACAGCGCACAGTATCGTAATGTAGTACATTACGATACAGCGGAGTGTAATGTGAAGAGTGATCGTCCGCAGTATCGTAATGTACAACATTACGATACTCTACGCTGTCGCATAAAAACGCGTTACCCAGCTAACCTGTTACCATCCTGAAAGGTTCCTGAATGATCACATGTTATCAGAGGAATTGTTACTTGTATCTCAGTCTCCTAGCAGGTAACGGCATAATCGCCGTAGTTTACTAGGGAGGCTTGTTTGCAACCGTTCCCTGTCAGACTAGTAACATGGCGGTAATAGCCGGCAGCGATCTTCATTTATACATATACATTTTGGGTCTAACCTCTATAATGTAATTTCTTTTTTCGTAAGGGTTCAGCTGATAAATATCTGTTTTTTTTATAAAAGCTTTGTTCACATATTATCTCCCTTTTCTGGAAGTTATTTATCGTTTAATTATGTTCCTTTCCAACATTTTTGCAAAAATATTCATAATTATAATTCCGAAACGATGTATATTTTGAGGTTAAGCTGTCATTGCACGTTGCGTTTCCAAACATCACTTTGTTACAAGCATGTGATTACAATGGCGGGATAATGTTACCTGCTTCACTTGTAATTTGTTACTACTTTGAGTGGGAAATATATTGTCACTGGGTGACCAGCATGGAAGTCACCAGTGACTGGTTTTTTTAATCTTGTTACAATTATGTGACTATTCGGACTAGTAACTGTGTTAGCTGGGTAATGCACCGGAGTCACATAAAGATATATACTATCTTTGCATAAACTTTGGTTATTCGCGCTAAAAAAATGTTTAGAACATTTCTTGTTTGCAGAGTTTTTAAATTTTCTAAAGTTAACACTTTTTTACATACCTAGAGGTAAAAAAAGTATCAATACAGTGAATTTTTTAATTTTTAATTTTGGTATTTAATGAGATAAGATAAATAAGAATTTGTGGTTTAAAAATGCTTGTATAATAAATTAAAAAATAAATAAATACAGTAGGAAAATCGACAAGATCCAGGAGTCGAAATTGGAATTACAGCAAATTTTAAAAATTCAGGATTTGGTATGTAATGCCAAATTGTACGCAGTTGTCAATTTTTTCCTATGAAATAGCAAATTCAAAATTCGGAAAATTTGCTGCACTTCTAGGGACGACATTAAAATCCTCAAAAATAACATTCTTGACACTGTAAAATTTCCGTATAATAAAATTCCAAAAACGATAAAATTCCCGAATTGGAAAATTCCCGAAGAGTTTATAATATTACCGAATTTAAAAATTCCCGACATAAAATTGCCTAATTATAAAATATCCGAACTAGAATATTCCTTAATTGTATTGTATTGTATTTTATTACTCTCCCTTTTACGGGTTTGAGCGCTCCGTTCCCTTTACATCTTTTACAATTTCACTTAACCACTATGCCTTATGCTTATCTTAATCTATCATCGCTTCGCCTTTTTATTATTTACAAGTTCTTAATCATTATCTTACTAGCTAATTACTATTATCTAGCAAATGCGCGAGACCTTCCAGGGATTCCGTTTCCTCTTACCATTACTCTTCAAGCTTTTAAAAGACACGCAACACTAATTTTCCATATCCATATTTGGATTTAGATTTTCTCCCCTCCCATGCATTCTCTCTTCCCTTCTCTCTTCCAAGCTCTTAACCCACTTTTCCCCTTGTCCACAACCGCTCAGTATCCACCTAACTTTATCTACCACGCTTTTTCCCCCTTCCTCTTCCCCTGTACATCTCTCCAGCACGTGCTCCCAAGATTCCCTTTCATACCCACATACCCTACACACTTTCATTTCTTCACTCATCCAATATTTACACTCATTCATACCTTCTCCCATTCTGAAACGTATCATCCTGGACCACCTGCACTTCTTTTTTAATTTCCCTAGATATTCTGGGACCCCTTTCATCTTGATGAATCTATACCATTTATTATATTTCGACTCCATAATCTTTTCCCACCTTTCCTCTTCCTGCTTCTTACTCATTTCCCCCTCTACTACCTGCCACTCCCTCCCATCGTCGCACGTTTTCCATTCTCTTCTAACTTTCCATCTCTCCTCCTCCCATTTTTAAAGTCCCCTGTTTCCTCTCCTCTCTCTATCTAATATTTCCTGCAGGCATGCTTGTGCAACTTTGCTTCCCTTACCACTTCTAAGTTTCTCTTCAAAATTCCATACCCTTTTCCTCTGCCTTATCACCAATCTCTCTCCCTGTTTCTTCTCTCAACATATAACCCGGGCAGTTCCAGCTCACTCCCATAACACATCTCAGAAATCTCTCTTGCATGTTTTCTACTTTTTTGTACTCCTTCCATCCCCAACTCTCCACTCCATAACACATCGGAGACCATACCAGTGAATCAAACAGCCATACTCTCATCTTCCAGTCCTCTTTGAATCTTCGTTTTCCAATCCACCATACTTGACCCATCACCTTACTCGCACTTTCCATCCTTTTTTTCACTTGCAACTCACTTCCACCTCCCGCTTCGAACCAGAATCCTAAATAACAAAATTCTTCTACCATTTCCACCATTTCCCCATTTATCTTCCATCCATACTTTACTTCATTCTTTCTCTTCCTGAAACATACTATCTTTGTCTTCGTCACATTTATTGTCAAGT
>CAKNYM010016684.1:0-13601 GCA_932195095.1 Andricus curvator
TGCAAGAAAAACTATTGCGATTACTCTGTGACCTTTTAACTCAAAATGGCACGTAGAATCCGAATTTCCACAAGTGAAATGTTAATCTTTCTTTTTTAATGAGTTTTTCTTGCATGATACGGAGAGGATACGATGTGGATACTATAAGGATACGCTGTAGCGTATCCGCTCCGTTCGTTCGGTCCGCCAGGGTTTCTATACAAAAATCATCAGATAATGATAAATGCTAACTAGTTTGTCGTATTTGAGGTTATGTTTGGGTTTTCACAACTAAAATTGATATATCTAAGAAAAAATCGTTAAATATTGATGCAGGTCAACTAATTTCATATATTTTTCAGGTTATGTTTGGATTTTCTCAACGGAAATGGATATTTCTGTACAAAAATCATTATATAATGATAAATGCTAACTAGTTGGTCGTATTTGAGGTTATGTTTACGTTTTCTCAACGGAAATGGATATTTTTGTACAAAAATCATCAAGAATGGATGAAGGTCAACTAATTTCAAATATTTGAGGTTGCGTTTGGGTTTTCTCAATGGAAATGGGAATTTCTGTACAAAAATCATCAGATAATAATAAATGCTAACTAGTTTGTCATATTTGAGGATATGTTTAGGTTTTCTCAACGGAACTGGATATTTCTATACAAAAATTAACAAATACAGATGAAGGTCAACTAATTTCAAATATATGAGGTTATGTTTGGGTTTTCTCAACGGAAGTGAATATTTTTTAACAAAAATCATAAAATATTAATAAAAGCCAACTAATTTCAACTATTGCAGGTTGTATTTGGGTTTTATCAAGAGAAATGGAAAATACAAAAATCACCAGATAATGATAAGCGCTAACTACTTTGTCGTATTTGAGGTTGCTTTAAGGCTTTCTCAGCGGAAATGGATATTTCTATAAAAAAATCATCAGGTAATGATGAAGGTCAACCAGCCCCCTGGCACTTTCATGGTGGCCTGTATTATAAAAGTTGGCTGAAAGGTGGATAACGGCCACCAGGCGAAATCGTGGCGCTGATTACCTATAGGGCCGACTTTCTTTAAAATACATGGCAAAAATGGAAATATTTACGTTTTTTTTAAATCTAATCAAGAGGTATGTATATGAGATTAATAAAAAGGCAATTTTTAAATTAAAAAAGTATCATTCTTATAAATCTTATATGTAATATAACATTTCAATAAATAAAATGAATGCAACAAGCATTTCAAAAAATTATAACTTTCTGCCGCTTTCTGTAAAACACAACAGTAATAATATGTAATTTCATGTACAAAAAAACGTTTATATTTTCTTTAGATTAGTTAAATTCTTCAAATTAGTTAAATTTTCAACAATTAAATTAGTTAAATTTTCAAAATGTTTTTCAGGCTTTTCGTCTCGTCCCAAATGGAGTATTGGTACGGCTCCTTCTCGAAGTCGCGGCCTTTTATACGGAGTCTACAAAAAATAGTTTATTAAAATTTATTTATTCAATATTAAAATCTTGTTAATAATAAAAAAAATATTTTTACCACAAATAATTATAGCACGTTCTCAAATTTAAATAATTGCCCATATAAAATAGTATTCCAAGAGAATATGATGAATTATTGATACTCATATACAAAATATTTTGCATTATTTTTTAAAATTTTACAAAGTGTAAATAGAAAATATATTTTTTGGAGCTAAAGATATTATTATTCAGTTCTTTAAATTATTTTTTTTAAACTATTAATTTTATTGCACGAATTCATGATTAAACTCTGGCGGAATTTGTATTTCAAAGTACATAATAAAAAAAAGCAATATATACACAAAGGAAAATAAATACGATAATTAAATTCATACAATAACGTACCGTTCCTAAAACAGTTCCGCCAGGACCAGTAATTGTTCTTTCGCGGATGATGTCACTTTCTGCAAAATGTCTCTCACCAACCGCTTGACCTTCTTCGACTCTAATGTCATCTCTCAAAATTGCTTTTTGCCATTTTTTGATTGACACTTTGTCTTTTGGCACATAAAAAAAACCGTTGAGTTTGCTCCTCCGAACTCCGTTTATTTTTGTAACCTGAATCACAGTTCACTGCTAAACACTTCCCTTCTAGAAATAATCGATTGGACACGATTCATAACGATTAAGAGTGATCAAAAGTTGAATCGTTTTAAATTGTTGCTAATTGTGTCAATTGTTTCCAATCGGGTTGAATTGAGTAAATCCACTTGCCTGCAGTGCGCCCTCTGCAGTTTTCGTTTGTAACACACATGACGCGCACGTGTTTATAGGTTGGAAATTAAATTTTTAACAATTCAACAAAAATTTCAAGTACAAAAAATAGAATGTTTGTTCAGGCGGTATACCGAATGAAGAGTCGAAATTATGTGGGTTAACGGTACGTAAAAATCATGCCATCTAACGATGTGACAGTGATATAGTGTCTTCATCAAGTAGGCAGTAGTAGTTTGATTTAGCGTGTATATTATTGTAAAACGTTTATTTACTTCTTTTTAAATTCATATTGTTGACATTTTTTGTTTGAAAGCGTAAAAAACCGCTTGTAAATAATTATCGAAATATCAAAATGCTGTAGTGACAACTTAACCTCTGATTCACAATAATGGATACCCAAGTGAAAACGATTGAAATCATTAGAACGTAGAATGGCGCCAATATTTTGAAACTCGGACTAAATAAGGTGTAGGTAACTCATTAAATTCTTTTAATTTTTAGTAGAAAAACTTATCCAATCTTTTTAAATATCTTGCAGCATAACAATTTTGAATTTATAAATAAGTTTGATTTGAAATTCTCGAAAATTTCTAGTTTTAAATATTTAAAATACTCAATTTTGAATATTTCAAATAATTTGGTTTGCAATGCCTAATCTTGAAATCTTTGAATTTTAAAGGTTTCAATTTTTGTATTTTATAGTATTAGATTGTTCAGAAGGCTTTATGTAATTAAAAAGTTAAATAAATTAATAATAATTGACAGAAATGGACTTGGAGATTTAACTATTTAAAAACTGTTACAGATTAAACTATTTTTAAATTTAAACATTAAAAATTGTGGTATTCACAGGTGAAATAGTTCAAAATTGTATTAAATACATGCAGGAATCATCGCAACAACTGGTTTTCCTTCCCCAAGCACAGACATTTTCAAGGGTGGTGATTCGGCGGACGATTTCAAATTCCCGGTCAAGTTTTTCAATTTTCCCAGTCAACTAAAAGTAACATATTCATATTTGCCGCAAAACGCAAACATTTATTTTAATTCATGACGTTCATTCTGAACATCCTTTAACACAACAAGCAGAACATTGCAAAATAAATGAATTTTTAAAAAATACTTAAATTTTCCAGTAAAAATATCAATTTTTTACAACAAAAAAATGAAATAGTTAAACTTTTAGTTGAAAAAATTAATTCTCAACAAAAAAAACGGATTTTCAACAAAAAAGTTGAATTTTCAACCAAAGTGATGAATTTTCAAATAAAATTATGAATCTTCAACTGAATAGTTAAATTAAAAAAAAAAAGTTTCAACTAAAATTATGAATATTTAACTGGAACACTTGAATTTTCAACCAAAAAGATGAATTTTTAAACCAGAAGATTAATTTTCAAATAAAAACAATTATTTTGTACAAAAAATACAATTTTTCAACAAAACACATGAATTTTTAACAAAATAGTTGAATTGTTGATTAAAGAAGACAAATTTTCAACCAAATAGTTGAATTTTGAACAAAAAAAATAATAATTTTCAACCGAAAATGGATTAGTAACATTTTTAGTAACACAAAAATTAATTTTAACCAAACATAAGAGTTTTAAACTAAAACAATGAATATTCAACTGAAACAGTTGAATTTTCAAGCAAAAAAATTAATTTTTACTAAAAAAATATAAATTGTCAACCAAACCTTAAATAATTAAATTTCAATTCAAAAAAATTAATGTTTAACCACATAAACGAAGTGACGAATTTTCAAATAAAATTGTAAATATTTAACTGAAATAGTTGAATTTTAAACCAGACAGATAAATTTTTTACTGGAATGATGAATCTTTAACTAGAATAATTGAATTTTGGACCAAGAAGATGAATTTCTATCAAAAGACGAATTTCCAACTAAAAAAGAGAATTTTTCTACCAAAAATTGAATAAATAAATTTTTAGGCAAAAAAAGAAAGTTCAAAAAAAGAGAAGAATTTTTAACTAAAATTATGGAAAAAGAAAAAGAATAGTTGAATTTTATGCCAAGAAGATGAATTTTCAGTCATAAAGATTATTTTTTTACAAAAAAAGTCAAATTTTCCACAAAGTACATAAATTTTCAAACAAATGGTTCAAGTTTTAAATGCAAAATATCGATTTTCAACGAAATAGTTGAAGTTTCACCAAAAAAAGATGAATTTTAAATTAAAATAATGAATCTTCCAAGTGAGAGTGATAGTGGGAAAGAGGGTGACGAATTAACAAGTAAAAATGCTAATATCCGTAGGATATTAGAAGATGAGAAAGAATCTGAATAGCTTTACTCTCAGTTAATTTTAATTGTTCTGTACCTAAAATACTTTAGGTAATTTATTTAATAAATTACGCGTTTTTTATACAAAATTATAGACAATGAAATGAATAATTTGATGAAAAAACTTCACCACATTGGCAAATTTGTTGATGACAGCACTCTCAGCTCGCGGAAATTGTTACAAAACATTTATTTAATTTTTTTCATGAACATATTGCTTATAATGTGTTGTCTCGAAAAAAAGTAAATAAACGTTTTCAAATAATTCCCGCGAGACGAACGTGCTGCCATCAAATTGCCACTTCATAACCTCGAAATCCTACTACCGATTGGCCCGATTGGGAACGATTGGGAACGATTGAAACTTTGCAACACTCAATCGTTCCCAATCGTGCACACACGATTAAGAAACACGATTGAAAACAATTCAAATTTCGTTCTATCGTTCTTAATTGTTTTCAATTAATTATTTCTAGAAGGGTTCACCATGTTTAATGTTTTTTCAATTAATTATATATCACTGATCATTTTCAGCAAAAAAAAAAAACAAAAAAGGACTAATAAACTACCAGAAAATATAATAAAACTTCGAATGTTGACAATTTTGCCATGTATTTTCAAGAAAGCCGGCCCTATAGGTAATCAGCGCTACGCGCGGGCAATTTGAGTACTAACGCGCAGGGCAGTCAAATGTGTGCCCATTTTTAGCTTTGAGTGCCAGGGAGCTGAGGTCAACTAATTTCAAATATTTGAGGTTATGTTTGGATTTTCTGAACAGGAATGGCTATTTTTGCACAAAAGTCATCAAAAATGGATGAAGGTCAACTAATTTCCAATACTTGAATTTATGTTTGGATTTTCTCAATGGAAATGGATATTTCAATACAAGAATCGTCATATAATGATAAATGCTAACTAGTTTGTCGCATTTGAGGTTATGTTTAGGATTTCTCAGTGGAAATGGATATTTCTATAAACAGGTTGTCAGATAATGACGAAGGTCAACTAGTTTAAAAAATTTGAGGTTATGTTTAGGTTCTCTCAACGGAAATGGACACTTATGTACAAAAATCAGCACATAATGATAAATGCTGACTAGTTTGTCGTATTTGAGGTTATGTTTAAGTTTTATCAACGGAAATGGATATTTGTGTACAAAAATTATCAGATAATGACAAATGATAACTAATTTGTCGTATTTGAGGTTATCATAAGGGTCTCTCAACGGAAATGGATTATTCCTCACAAAAACCATCAAGCATTAATTAAGGCCAACTAGTTTCAACTATTTCACGTTATGTTTGGGGTTTCTCAACGGAAATGGATGCTTCTATACAAAAATAACCAGACAACGATAAATACTGACTAGTTTGTCGTTTTTGAGGTTATGTTCAGTTTTTTTCAGCGGAAATTTATATTTTAATACAAAAATCATCAAATATTGATGACGGTCAACTAATTTATAATGTAATTTATAATGCCATTTCCGTTGAGAAACCCCATACATAACGTCATACATTTGAAATTAGTTGACCTTCATCTGTATTTGTTAATTTTTGTATGGAAATATCCAGTTCCGTCGATAAACCCTCAAACATAACCTGAAACAGTTGGTATTCTTTGCCCTTAATTAATGTTTAATGATTTTTGTGAGGAATAATCCATTTCTGTTGAGAAAACATAAACATATCCTCAAATATTTGAAATTAGTAGATATTCATCAATATTTGATGATTTTAGTATAGATATATCCATTTCCGTTGAGAAAACCCAAACATAACCTCAAACATTATAAATTAGTTGACCGTCATCAATATTTGATGATTTTTGTATTAAAATATCAATTTCCGCTGAGAAAAACTGAACATAACCTCAAAAACGACAAACTAGTCAGTATTTATCGTTGTCTGATGATTTTTGTATAGAAGCATCCATTTCCGTTGAGAAACCCCAAACATAACGTGAAATAGTTGTAACTAGTTGGCCTTACTTAATGCTTGATGGTTTTTGTGAGGAATAATCCATTTCCGTTGAGAGACCCTTATGATAACCTCAAATACGACAAACTAGTTAGCATTTGTCATTATCTGATCATTTTTGTACACAAATATCCATTTCCGTTGATAAAACGTAAACATAACCTCAAATACGACAAACTAGTCAGCATTTATCATTATGTGCTGATTTTTGTACAGAAGTGTCCATTTCCGTTGAGAGAACCTAAACATAACCTCAAATTTTTCAAACTAGTTGACCTTCGTCATTATCTGACAACTTGTTTATAGAAATATCCATTTCCACTGAGAAACCCTAAACATAACCTCAAATGCGACAAACTAGTGAAAATTTATCATTATATGACGATTTTTGTAGTGAAATATCCATTTCCATTGAGAAAATCCAAACATAAATTCAAGTATTGGAAATTAGTTGACCTTCATCCATTTTTGATGAGTTTTGTGCAAAAATAGCCATTCCTGTTCAGAAAATCCAAACATAACCTCAAATATTTGAAATTAGTTGACCTTCATCATTACCTGATGATTTTTTTATAGAAATATCCATTTCGGCTGAGAAAGCCTTAACGCAACCCCAAATACGACAAAGTAGTTAGCGCTTATCATTATCTGGTGATTTTTGTATTTTCCATTTCTCTTGATAAAACCCAAATACAACCTGCAATAGTTGAAATTAGTAGGCTTTTATTAATATTTTATGATTTTTGTTTAAAAATATTCACTTCCGTTGAGAAAACCCAAACATAACCTCATATATTTGAAATTAGTTGACCTTCATCTGTATTTGTTAAATTTTGTATGGAAATATCCAGTTCCGTTGAGAAAACCTAAACATATCCTCAAATATGACAAACTAGTTAGCATTTATTATTAGCTGATGATTTTTGTACAGAAATTTCCATTTCCATTGAGAAAACCCAAGCGTAACCTCAAATATTTGAAACTAGTTGCTCTTCATCCATTCTTGATGATTTTTGTACAGAAATATCCATTTCCGTTGAGAAAACGTAAACGTAACCTCAAATACGACCAACTAGTTAGCATTTATCATGATATAATGATTTTTGTACAGAAATGTCCATTTCAGTTGAGAAAATCCAAACATAACCTGAAAAATATATGAAATTAGTTGACCTGCATAAATATTCAACGATGTTTTCTTAGATATATCAATTTTCGTTGTGAAAACCCAAACATAACCTCAAATACGACAAGCTAGTTAGCATTTATCATTATCTGATGATTTTTGTATAGAAATATTTATTTCTGTTCAGGAAACCCAAACATAACCTGAAATAGTTGAAAGTAGTTGTCCTTAATTAATATTTACCGATTTTTGTTTAGAAATATGCATTTTCGTTGAGAAAACCTAAACATAACCTGAAATACGACAAACTAGTTAGCATTTATCACGATCTGATGATTTTTGTATAGAAATATCCAGTTCCGTTAATTGAGGAAACCCAAACATAACCTGAAATGTGGCCAACATCCTTAATATAAAATCTCTAAACGATATTGTCGTTTTCGATTCTGACGATTTTCGAGAGTAACACGGGGGTAACGTTTGCTTGCTGTAGGCCGCTCATATTCAACAGTAGTGTGTGTCTGTGTGTGGTGCTGCATTTGAAATCAGTGATGCTAACTGAGTCGCCTTTATATGCGCATGTTTGAATTGTAATATAGTTGATTGGCTGTAGTACGCGCCCGTATTTGAATTCCCAATGAGGACGCGAACTAGAACCAATAAGCGCCATTCTATGGAAGCATGCACATGTCAAGGTGGTCTTTTCGGGATCACTTAGTTCGAGATCGATAATAATACGTCACGTGTTTTTTCGTATTTGGTAATAAGCGGCTCAGTGTTGCCAACCGTTGCACGGTAAAGTCTGTAAAAGAACTAATGAACCATAACCTCAATTGTGATGGTAGTCTGTTTTTAATCTGTTTGTCGACGCGTGCAAGTGTCTAAATTTTAAATAAGGTTCGTTCACTTGACGCGGGTTTGTTAAAAGTATAAATAATTTAAAAGGTTTATCAATGTGGTTATATAAATTTTAAAGGCCAATAATTCTGGTACTCGTGTAATATGGTAGCAAACTGGTAACACTGAGTTTATTCAAATTTAAAAGAAAAACATTACACCACATTTATACTTTACATAACTAGTGATCGCCAATCGGTTTGTCGTGAGAATGAAGAAGGCTCACTTCGCTCGTATATCCCTACTTAAGAAAATAAATCTGCGCAATTATAAACGCAGAAGTCAAAATCTAAATTCATTCAATAAGGCTCAATTTGATTTCTAATGAAGCTTTCGCTCTGCGACACTGTTTACGCAAACAAGAAATTTTCAAATTAATCATTTTTACGCTCTGTAATTGTGATTTCTATCATGATTTAATTATATTTATCATATTAAATATCATTTGTGAAACTCGTGTACGTTTCGGTTCTACTTTCCCTATAGGATTGAAATCTCCATTTCCTTATAGTGACACATTCGAATAATTATTTTTTTCGGTTTTAATAGAAGTATGTCAGAGATATGTGTATGTTTACAGATCAAAAATTTTATAATTTAAGAAGATGTTCAAATTAAGAATTTTTAAGCTCTCAATGAGCACTGCTATTAAAAAAAAACACCGATACTTTAAGAAATTGATTTTGATAATTTGAAGGGATTTCAAAGAAGTTCAACGACTATAAGGTATTTTTCTTATCCAAAAGGAATTTTCAAGATCTTCAAACAATTGCAAGGAATTTCAAAAGATTTCAAAGAATTTGGAACATTTTGACTTATTATAAAATATTTTAAAGAATTTTTAATTGATTTCACTAACTTAATAGGATTTCAGAGGATTTAAAAAATTTCAATTGATTCTAAAAGATTTAAAATTGATATATTGTGGGAAAATATTTCAAAGAATTTCAGTAGATTCTGAAGAATTTTTTATTTATTTTGATAATTTGAAGGAATTTAAAAAAAAGACTGGGAATATTTTAGGGCATTTGAAAAGAATCCAAAACATTTGAAAGAAATGTCAATAATTTCAATGAATGCCAACAGATTTGAAAGGGTTAGAAATATTTTAGGATATTTTAACAGATTTCAAGGAATTTTCAACCGATTTTAGTAATTTAATTGATTCAAAAGGATTTTTCAAGGAATTTTTCAAGATTGGGAATATTTTAGGGTATTTCAAAAGAATCCAAGGCATTTCCAAGAGATTTAAACAATTTGAAGGGATTTCAAAAATATGTAAAGAATTTGGAAACTTTTAGAGGTTTCTTGAAGATTCCAAAGATTTTTCATTTCATTTCAGTACTTTAATTGATTTCAGAGGATTTGCAATATTCTGGAGTAATTTAAAAGATTCCAAGGAATTTTTTGTTTATTTTGATAATTTGAAGGAATTTGAAAAAAAAGAGTGGGAATATTTTAGAGCATTTGAAAAGAATCCAAAGCATTTGAAAGAGATGTCAATAATTTCAATGAATGCCAACAGATTTAAAAGGGTTTGCAATATTTTAGGATATTTTAACAGACTCCAAAGCATTTCCAAGAGATTTCAATAATTTTGAGGAATTTAAAAAAATGGTAAAGGATTTGAGAACTTTAAGAGTATTTTAGAAGATGTCAAGACATTTTCGTAAGCTTTAAAAAGTTTCAAGTGATTTTTAAAGATTTAAAGGATTTCAATAATTTGAAAGAGTTTCAAAGGATTGGAAATAATTTATGGTGCTTTTAAAAATTGCAAGGGATTTTGAAGACCCGAGTAAAAATCACAAGTATGGGAGTGATCAATCATTGACTTTCCAAAGTATATAAAATGTATGGTAAATGACACGATCCCATACTTCAAGTATATTGAAATAGTATAGATAAAGTATATATAAAGTAAAGCTGAAGTATGGCTAATGTATAGCTAAAGTATAGCTGAAGTATAGCTGAAGTATGGGATATACTTCATCTATACTTAAGTATAGCTGAAGTATGGGATATACTTAATCTATACTTAAGTATAGCTGAAGTATGGGATATACTTCATATATACTTAAGTATAGCTGAAGTATGGGATATACTTCATATATACTTAAGTATAGCTGAAGTACAGATTATACTTCATTTAGACTTAAGTATGGCAAAAGTATCGGACATAGAATTGCACTCATTTGTTCTTCAAGATACCCTAGTAACGTGATAAAACATAATGAATCATAAATGACAGCTCGTCCAAAAATGTAAAAAGTTCGCGATTCAAGTGATTTCGTGAGGAAAATATGTTTTGAATATTATTCGTGAGGATATACAATATGCAATGGATATACAATGGACTACTTATATGACTCTTATGTCATATATATATATTGGTAAGAGATCCAGAATCTTTGATTCCTAAATATAATATTGGTAGCATAAAAAGGTTTGATAAAATTGTTACTTAGGTGAAATGTTTAGTGTTAAATTTCATAAAGTTAAATAATTCATGTCACAATTAACATTTTACTTATTTACATTTCACTTACTTTAGAATTTAAAAACAATATTCTTTGACCTTGTGAAAATCATGCTTCTGGATCTCTATTTTCATGTATTTCAGATAACTGATTATCTCCCATCAGCAATGATACGGCTATACCTACTATAGCCATACTTTTCCTATCCTTTAGACATAATCTACATACTTGAGCTATACTTAAAATATATACTTCAGCCATACTTTGACTGAACATTAGCTATACTTTATCTATATTTCAGTTATACTGCAGCTGTACTTCTCAGATATACTTTCAAAATAGTTCCCCTATACTTCAACTATACATTGTTATACTTTAGCTATATTTGAGCTATACATCCACTATACTTCATTCAAACATACATGAAGTATGGGATCGTCTCAAATGCCATACTTTTACTATACTATCTGAGAGATCACTCCCATACGATTTCACAGATGTTTTCCTAGATCAATCCCATACCAAAATTTTTTTACCCGGGGAGTTAAAAAAATTTCAAGGAGTTCTAAAATATTGTGAAGGATTTTAAATATCTTAGGGTATTTTGAAAGATCCTATGAATTTTTGAATTGATTTCAGTAATTTAATGTTACTCATAGGATTTGAATTATTTTATGGTATTTTAGAAGATCTGAAGCATTTTCAAGAGCTTTAAAATGTTTCAATTGATTTCCAAAGGTTTGAAAGGATTTGATAACTTTAACAGTATTTCAAAAGATTCTAAGGAATGTACAATTGGTTTCAGAGGATTTGAAATATTTTAGAGTATTTAAAAAGATTCTAAAGCATTCTCAAGAGATTTGACAAAATTTGCATGGGGTATTATTGTATCGAAGAGTTTTCTAAAATTTCGAAAATATAGATCGATTTAATAGGACCTATGCCAGGTTTTAGGGTATATCAAAAGATTTCAAGCAATTTTGAATTTATTTCGGTAACCTAATAGGATTTGAAATGATTTAAAATATTATAAACTATTTTTAAAGACTTTAATGCACTTTCAAGATATTATTAATTTTTTATGGAATTTTAAAGGCTTTGAATGACTTTAAGAGGAATGAACAAATTTTTCTGAGAGTTTAAAGAATTTTTTTACAACTTTGGAATATATGAAACTATTTCATAGGACTTGCGAGGTTTCAATATATTTTAGAATATTTATATGAATTTTATGCGATTTCCGAAGATTTCAATGATTTTAATGGATTTTAAAAGCTCCCAAGGTATACTTTAAAATGTCATATAATTTCACGGGATTTTATAATATTTCACTGTACTTTAAGAAATTCATTAACAAGAAGTGAGGAGTTTTTTAGGTTTTCACAGATTTTTAGAGATTTTGAAATATGTTTTGCAATTAATTTGAATTCACCCTGAATTGTTACTCATTCATTCAAAATTATTTTATTATGTCTTTCGAATTTTGTTGATTTACCTGAATTCTTTTGAATTTTGTTGATTTACCTGAATTCTTTTGAATTAAATCAATAATTATATTCTGTTCAATGGATATTTTTTTCAGTTTGTGTTTAATTCGTCTTGAAGTGTTTTAACCTCATTTTGAATTCTTCAACATTCAATAAAATTCTTTTGAATTCCCTTGTATTTTTCCAAAATCATTTTAAAATTACTAAAATCAATTACATTTTTTGGAGTTTTAAATTTTTTCCAATTTATTTCCATGTTTTAAATTTTAACTTTAATTCTTTGAAGTTTTATGAATTGAATTTTTCGAAATGCTTTCAAATCCAAAAGAACATCAGTCACACTATTGATGCACATATTTACTTTAAGTCACTTTTTGGATTAGAAATCTTGCTGCAAAAAACGTCGAATTAAAAATTATTGCTGCGCACTCCCGAGATATTCTCTGGACATCTGCTTTTAGACAACTTCGCATTCAAAATACAATACTTTTGAATAATTTTCAATCCGACGTTTTTTGTAGGGGAATTTCTCTGCTTTTTTCGGTTTGAATAGGTCACTATTCTTAAATAAATTAGGCTGTAGCCGCCCTTAGAATAATAAACTACAAATTCAGGGCTCGGGCTCAAAACACACTATTGACACTATTTGACACTTTTTTCAAGCGATGACGCTGTTTTGCTACTATTTTGAAAAAAAAGACACTAAAGACACTATTTTCCAATTAAAAACACGAATTTATCAACCACTATAGATTTTTTGAAGAATAAAAAATTGACAGATTTTCGCAGAAGGAAAAAAAATATATTGTTTGAAAAGTTTTTGTTTAATTTAGTTTTTAATAAGAAAGACACTGTAACGTTTATAAATGCCTGGAAAGTTCTATCAACAGGATAATTTTCTTCTTATAATAAAAGAATTCCATCATTTTGACGTAAACAACAGATACGATAAAAATGTTCAGACAAAAATGTTCATGTAAAAAAAAGTTATACTAAAATACATTTTACTTTTTCGTAATAACGTGCATCATTTATGATAAAAATTAAAAAATTAATTTTTCATGAAAAAAATTCACCACATCTCTCAATGCATA
>CAKNYM010016687.1:0-17931 GCA_932195095.1 Andricus curvator
ATTTACATTTAAAATAATTTAATTTTGAAGATTTACAATTTAGAATTATTTTTAGGTAGCGAAAATGACATTTAATTTATGTTTCAATTCAAAATCCGCAAAAAAACGTAATTTAAAAAAAAATTACTTATTTTAATTACATTAAAAATTTTGTTGTTTAAAATTATAAAAATATCATCAATACTAATCAATTAAGGATTAAATGAATTAGAACCAATAAACTTTTTATCATTTAGGTCATATGGAAGTTTTCATTCTGAGTCTCAAAATGTCTTATAGGTAGATAGATCATCGCCCGACTGCTGTCCCGGAGACGCGTGTTCGATTCTCGCCAGCTTCGTTTTCTTCTAACCCGATTTTTCTGTTTCAGCTTTATAATATAATACTCTCTTTTAAGAATATATACATATATGTAATTTCTAATGTTGTCAATTCTTAATTTAAATAAATGTGAATTATGCGTTAAATGTAGAATATGTGTGTAGGTAGGCTTGTGTGAAAGTTAGCAACACGTGTTTATTTTTTTTTACTATTCCCACTGTAGCATATTTTGCTAACCAGTTAGTAATTCGGTGCGCACGGTCCCTGCGCATCATTTTACTACAGTACTTTGTAAATACTGTTATCTTCTACAGATATTAATCCAACAAAGTTACTATTTTCTCCTATCAAAATCAGTAAATGGCAGTAGTGCAGAGTTGCAGTTTTACTACAGAGGCTAATAAATACTTCAAATGTGTTTTACAATAAATGCAATAGTTTTAACTTTTATTCCAATATATTTTATAATTCTTTAAGTAGCTACGAGTTACTATTGAGGTTCGTAAATATTATTAAAATTTGCTTTTTGCCCCTCATTGCAAAGTTCAGATAGTAAAATCTAGTGTGATTTTTAACAAGAAATACAAACAAGGGTTTCTCAGTGTACAATTGCTATAAGAAGCGACATCTCTAAATGAACGATTTTATCAAACTTGGACTCCTCTGAATCATTAAAGAAAATTCAGATATTCTGGGAAATTATACATATGTAATTTAATTTGTTCATTTTAGAAGCAATGGAAATGAAGAAATAAAAATGTTTGGCATGACTGGGCTTTCGCCAATCGGAAGATTTTTTTTTAATGGCCGGTGGATATAAATTACAAGATGTATGTGTCTTTGGGCCCTAGGTGACCGATTTATTGATCTGGTAAAATGGATCAATAATGGCTTTTTTAAATACATGAAAAATTCGTGAAATTTAACATTACAAATGACTGATTTTTTTTTAAAAATTTAATAATTAAAATTAAACAGATAATAAGAATGATCTATTGTTAATTGTTACATAGAACGAGTGACAGCAAATTTGTCTCACAAAAATTTGAAGCAATTTCAGTGCAAAAAAAAGTATCGTGCAGGCCGAAAAGCCACAGTTTTGTATTTACTTATTTCATTTCTTTAGGATTTGTATTTTAAGAAATATAATTGAACCTACGTTCTTTTCAATAATATCTGCAGCAATTGAAATGATAGCCGAAAATCCGAAATTGAAAAAACACAAATTCCACAATTTGCAAAAAAAATTGTGTATAGTGTTTTACAGAAATTGTTACTGACAATCACTGTCACGATAATTAAAACTATTTCCAGAGAAGAATAAACTTTTTTCAATAAAAATTACAATATTGTTAACTACCTACGAATCGTAATATTTAAAATTAAATAATAACAACTGTTTATTGTGAATTGTACATAGAAACAGTTACTGTAAATCTCTCTCACAAACATTGGAAGCAGTTTCAGGGCAAAAAAAATTATTTTCCAGGACAAAGTTTTATATTTACTTATTTCATTTGTTTAAAAAAGCAACAACACTATTTGTTTGTATTTGTATCGTATTTGAACACACATAATCAAACAGATGTCACTTTTCCGAATATCTACATAATTCCAGATAATAAAGGAAGAACGGAAATAGAAAAAAACCACAAATTCCAAATTTTTGCAAAAAATTGTTTTTCAACAAAAATTACACTATGTGGCTGTTTCCCAATGTCATTTGTTTATAACAATGACAATAGACAATAATCAAATTATTTGCATTCTGGGAGTACTCTTGCGTTGATTTAAGATGATTCTCATTATATGCAAACCGCTATTGAAGAGTAAATAATGATTTTGTGAAAAATCTCGATTTTCTCATACTTCGAGTAAACATATAATAACTAAACAAATGAAAATGCAACAATCTCTGTCTAAGGTGTTCTTGGAAATTTAGCGCTCTTCAATTAAAAAAATAATAATTGCGGATTGGGGCAAAATTGAAGGCTGTAGGCATATTATCGTTTGCACTTCAACATTTCTATTATTACTACAAATATTAACCGATTTTCATGAATCTTTTTTTCACTTTCTTGAAATTATATGAATAAACTATTTATGCTAATTAAAATTGAATCACGCGATGCTTTCATAATTTCAGTTTTTTGAACCGGCCTGCACCTCATGACAATGGAAGGTTCATTCGTTTCGGGTAATTCGACGCGCTCGAGATTCTCCACTCTTCCTCGTAGCTTTGACGAGGGTCGAGGCTCAGGCCTCGAAAATACACACTCAACTAGCACTGAGCGTCACTGCATTTTTTTTCTATTGTTCTTTTCTTTTTGTTTATATCGTCAAATATAAACATTTTTTCAAAAAACCGAGACTTGACACTAAAAGAGACCAATATTTAGATGAGGTATGCAAAATATCAGACAAAAATATTCAACCGTGCGGCCGGAAACTGGGCAACCATTTTATAACGCCTTAAGGGGTGAGACATGGGTTAGTTAGATCCACAGCAGAAGCGCCGTTCAGTTTCTGCAGCCCCACGTCCGTGACAGTATACCGACATCCTTTGCGCGTTGCTTATTTTCTCCATTATTTACAGTTTTACACTATCCGTGTACTGTCTCCGTGTATTTATTTTCCTGCGTTGTTTCCGTGTAATATTTTGTTTTGGTTTTGCCTCGGTTTTTGCTGTATTGTAGAACTCACGTGTGTATAGTGTAGTGGTGTGTATTTCGAGGAGTCGTTGTTCTTGAAGGAAAGAAAAAAGCAGAGATGCCTACTAAGCAGTAAGTGAAATTCTCACTCTCATCAATTTTGTGGAGAAATTTCCGAAAAAGCCACCTCAAAATTTTCACTCCCAACTGCTAAAGATTGGACAATTTTTAAATATTACATTAAAAATTTACAATTTTTTAAAAAGAATATAAAATAAGATTGCTATAATATGTTTCCAATGTTTGAAATTGTACCATTTTTAAATTGTCAATTTGAAATTGCTTTATATTTACATCTGAAACTATCAAATTTAAAACTGACAATCAAGGCTTAATTCAGAAATTTTGAAGGATTTAATTGCGAAATTGTCGTGAAATTTTTAATATTTGAATTTGAAACTACAATATTGTGAGATTTTAAATTCGAAACCTCTGAAAAAGTAAAAATTTCACACAAAAGATTTTCTAATATAATATTTTGAAGCAAAAAAAACTGTAGTTTCAAAGCCACAAAAATTAAACTTTTGTAGAATTGCGCATTCAGAACTATAATTTTAAGTTGAAATTATATACATTTTACAGATGATAAATATAATTATTAGTACGTATCATATCATGTAGCAGCGAGTCAGATTTGAAGTGATTTGATATATTTTTTTGCTATAAAAAATGTGATTTCTGTCAACATAAAAAAACCACTGTAATTTTCACCGTTTAATATTGCAGAAATTTTAATATTGCGAAAAATATTGTAAACATTCAAAGTTTAATTACTCTAAACAGTTTAAAATTAGATGTTTTCTAATAAATTGGAAACTTTCAAAATTAATGATTTTAAACTTGAAGAATTAAAAATTAAACAATTCCAAACTTCGTTTAAAAATTGAAGAATTCTTAAATAATTAGGGTCCTGAAACTAATCGTTGAGTATAATTAATTTTTAAATTGTGCACCACGATTTTTAAACTTCAATATTTTTAATCTAATGTAAAGTGCCAAATGAATAACTTGCAAATTAACAATAAAGATTCACAGTCTTTTCCTGCTTCCCCTTTTTCTCGGTTTTCCACTTAAATGCGAATTGAATTAATAGAACTAAAAAAAAATCTAAATCTTTTTTGTTTAAAATTTCATCCTTTTCTGTTGAAAAGTCTACTATTAAATTTTTGATGAAGAATTCGTCTTTTTTGTTAAAAATGTTATTATTTGGTTCAAAATTGAATTATTTTGTCCTACTTCATGGTCTTTTTCGTTTAAAAATTCATTTCCGTCTGTAGTAAGTTCACCTTTTTCGGTTAAAAATGCCAGTTAGGTAAAATGAGTCGAACTGTTAGGTACAGTTTCAATCAAAGAAAACAAAGTCTACCTTTCTAAATATGTGAATTCTACATCCCAGTCATGTAAAATTTCGTGCGCAGGAAAAAACAAAAACATTGTTGCTACAAACAGATTCTGTGGAAGGTCATCCACTACTACACACATGCTTACACATATCATACAATTCATAAGTATATTGATGGTACATATACACAATTTAACTTAAACAATTACAAATACATTACATACGATATTTTCGCACACTTTTAACGATATTACCGCTATTAAAAATCGAAAACGCTGTGACGGGTTTCGAACCACCTAAGCTACGTTTAAGGCGCTTCGTCAGGCTTGATTTTTAGCCCATGTATTCGTTTTGACATGAATCCCGCTAAACGGATGAATTGTTCGATGTAATATTTGAACCACATAATCTGAAGGGCATAGTGCCTAAAAAGTCAGTCTCTTTTTTTTTTTAAATGGTCTTGTTTTTGTTTTTTTCTTATTAATCGAAAATCTGCTTTATTTATGCGCCTGTAAACGAGCAATCCGCCACCGGGAAAGTACCCCCGTTGAACCGAAAACAGGCGCTCCGAATTTGAAAGGAAATTTATCGTAATTCACCGTGAACTTTTTCGAGGCTGCTTCACCCCAGGGGGGCGGCCGTAACTCATCCGTCCTTTCCATTGTTAGCTCTTTTACTTTTCAAGATATGGTGAACAGAAAAAAGTATCATACACACACACGCGCGCGTGCGCGCGGACGTTTTTTAAAAACTTTCTTTTCGAGCTGCTGGGGTCGAATTATATCAAAATCTGTCAAAGAAGTATATTCGAAAATTTAGGTAATTACAAATCTCCCTCTATGAGGAAGCAATAACGAATTGATTTATCACCAATTGAGTAATTAATTAATTAGTCCGATGTGTAATTATCTGATCTCCTCGAATCTGCTTTTGTCCTTCGATAAAGACCAAAGTAAATCACCCGCCGACAATGAATACTGTTACAATATCTAAAATTGCGCAAAACATGGATCGATGAAACTTTTATTAGCTGATAACATTTGAAAATGATATAATTTGGAAAAAATGAGAAAAAAGGATTAGGAAAATCGGTCAATATTCTCAAGATTGAAGGTAATCTTCAATAAAATGGAAAATTACTAAAACTCCCAACAGAAATTGAACGGGTTAACCGATTTTTTTCTATCTTTTTTTAATCGTCTCGTCATTATGTAATGAGCCTAATGCAGCATATTAACATTCAATTTAATTATATTTTAATAATTATCAATTTCGTTCAAGCGGCTCCAATCGTGTCACTCCGTAACAATGGAAAGGACGGATGAGTTACGGCCGACCCCCTGGGTCCAGCATCCTCGAAAAAGTTCACGGTGAATTGGAATAAATTTCCTTTCAAATTCGGAGCGCCTGTTTTCGGTTCAACGGGGGTACTTTCCCGGTGGCGGATTGCTCGTTTACAGGCGCATAAACAAAGCAGATTTTCGATTAATAAGAAAAAAACAAAAACAAGACCATTTTTCAAAAAAAGAGACTGACTTGTTAGGCACTATGCCCTTGAGATTATGTGGTTCAAATATTACATCGAACAATTCATCCGTTTAGTCAGGCTTGATTTTTAGCCCATGTATTCGTTTTGACATGAATCCCGCTAAACGGATGAATTGTTCGATGTAATATTTGAACCACATAATCTCAAGGGCATAGTGCCTAATGTAATGTTGCATTCTATTCGAGATTACCTTCAATATTGAGAATATTTACCGATTTTCCAACTCCTTTTTTCATTTTGTGTTTCAAATTATATCATTTTCAAATTTTATCAGCTAATTAAAATTTCATCGATCCGTGTTTTGCGCAATTTGAGATATTGTAACAGTATTCATTGTCGGTGGGTGATTAACTTTGGTCTTTATCGAAAGACAAAACCAGAGTCAAGGATGATTAATCAATTCATTGAATATTCAATTCGATTCATCAAATCTAATTGTTATAAACAAATTATATTAACAAAATGTAAACATATTGCAAATTTTGCTTGCAAAGTATATTTGTAACTTGAAATTGCTTGATTTTATCAACACGATCATCTTTGATCATGAAAATTTGTTGTATGGTATAATTTGTTTATTTTATAAACAAATTATGTGAACAAATGCATAGTTTAGGCGTTCATTGGCAGAAAGTAATCGTTTTTATTTTTCAGTAACTTTAAATTATATGAGTGGTATAATATGTAGTGATTAAGATTGGTCATTCCATATTATTTGTTTATTTTATGAACATATTTTATAAACAAATTCATAGTTTGGTCATTTATGGACAGAAAGTAATACTTTTTTTTTACAATCATCTTCAAGTTACGCAAGTGGTGATGTTTTTCGACGGAGAATTCTCGATCGATATTATTTGTTTTTGTTTGAAATAAATTCTATCAATAAATGCATCTTGTGACCATTTAGAGATAGAAAGTGATCGTTTTTCTTTCTACTCGTCTTCAACTTACATAAGTGTTGATATTCAGTGACAAAGAATTGTCAATCGATATTACTTTTTTTTATAAACAAATTTTATAAACAAATGCATCATTTGGTCGTTTATAGACAGAGAGTAATAGTTTCTCTTTCTAATCGTCTTCAAATTACAAAAGTGGTGATGTTTAGTGATGAAGAATTGTCAATCGATAATATATTTTTTTTTTTCCATAAACAAATGCACATTTTGGGCATCTAGAGATAGAAAGTGACCGTTTTTCTTTCTAATCGTCTTAAAATTACATGAGTGCTGATATTTAGTGACAAAAGATGGTCAATCCATATTATTTATTTATGTCATAAAAAATGTTATAAACAAATCCGTAGTTTGACCATTTATTAAAGTGGAGCAAGAATGAATTTGAAATGGATCCTGAAATTATTTTTGAAGCTTATTCTTGTAGAACATAAAAAAACATTTCCAGTGATATCATTTGAAGGCAATAATGACAAACGATCACTTTCTATCTATAAATGATCAAACTATGCATTTGTTCATAAACTTTCTTTATAAGAAAAATAAATGATATCTATTCATATTATTTACATCCTAATCACTCAATAATATCAGCCATATAATTTAAAAGGACTAAGAAAGAAAACCGATTACTTTCTGCCAAACAGCGCCTAAACTATGCATTTCTTTACATAATTTGTTTATAAAATAAATAAAATATACTGAAAAACAAATTTTCATGATCAAACATGATCCCGTTGATAAAATTAAGCAATTTAAACTTACAAATATACTTTGCAAGCAAAATTTACAATATGTTGACATTTTTTTAATATAATTTGTTTAGAACAATTACATTCAATATCCTGTGAATTATTTATATTCTTTGGATACTGCGACATTCATTCTCGTCGAGAATGGGATTAATGAAGTCATTGATTTGAAAATAAAAAATAATAATTAAAAAATGTCTCGTTTTCTCTCTTTCTTTATTTATACAAAAAGTAGAAAATGACAATAATTAAAAAATATAATCCATGAACGCTCTTGTGCAACTATCACTGATCACTTCTGAAAAAAAATTGAAAATCGGTTAAGAATTGTAGGCTGTGGGTGATTTTGAATAGTAAATTCACCATTCAGCCCGCTGTGCGCCGTCCAGCCGCCGCCGAGGAGCGAAGAAGGCGGCGCGGCGTTGCGCCGCAACGGCGATACTTACATTTTCAGTGAAAAAGAAAATGTCAACACAAAAAGTGATTTAAAAAGAAAGTCACATTTTCAAAGAAAGTGTTGAATTTTATACTACAATGATCAATTGTCAAATAGAAGAGGCAAATTTCTAATCAAATAGTTCATCTTCGAACTGAAAGACATCAATTTGTAACCAATGAATTATTTTTTCTATTAAAATACGAATTTTGAACTGTAGAAGATGAATTGTGAACCAAAAATTGAATAGTTACATTTTAATTTGAAAAAGTTAAACCGAAGAGATGAATTTTCAACTCAAATGATGAAATATGTGACTGGGGTAGTAACATTTTCAAGTAAAAAAAAGTCAACAGAAAAAATAAAACTGATAAAAAAAGTAGTCACATTTTAAAAGAAAGTGCCAAATTTTCAACTAAAATGATGAATCTTCAACGGGAATATATGAATCTTTGAAGTAAGTAAGCAAATGTTCATGAAAACGAAGATGAATTCTGAAAATAAAAATGTAGTAGTTGATATATAAAAATTTATAATTGGTTGATGAGTTTAATGTTTTTTTAAAAACAAATTTATCAATCAATTGAATTATTCGGGCATCTGTCAATGGAAAAATTGTGTTTTTGTTATATTAGTCATTTTAATTGGGAACTTCATTGATAGAATTTATTTCAAACAAAAACAAATAATATCGATCGAGAATTCTCCGTCGAAAAACATCACCACTTGCGTAACTTGAAGATGATTGTAAAAAAAACTATTACTTTCTGTCTATAAACGACCAAACTATGCATTTCTTCATAAAATTTGTTTATAAAAACAATTATATGGATTGACAATTCCTTGTCACTGTATATCAACACTTATGTAAGTTGAAGACGTGTAGAAAGAAAAATGAACACTTTCTATCTCTAAATGTTCAAAAGATGCATTTCCTTATAAAATTTGTTTATAACAAACACAAATAATATTGATCAAGAATTCTCCGTCGAAAAACATCACCACTTGCGTAACTTGAAGATGATTGTAAAAAAAAAGTATTACTTTCTGTCCATAAATGACCAAACTATGAATTTGTTTATAAAATATGTTTATAAAATAAGCAAATAATATGGAATGACCAATCTTAATCACTACATATTATACCACTCATATAATTTAAAGTTACTAAAAAATAAAAATGATTACTTTCTGCCAATGAACGCCTAAACTATGCATTTGTTCACATAATTTGTTTATAAAACAAACAAATTATACCATACAACAAATTTTCATGATCAAAGATGATCGTGTTGATAAAATCAAGCAATTTCAAGTTACAAATATACTTTGCAAGCAAAATTTGCAATATGTTTACATTTTGTTAATATAATTTGTTTATAACAATTAGATTCGATGAATCGAATTGAATATTCAATGAATTGATTAATCATCCTTGACTCTGGTTTTGTCTTTCGATAAAGACCAAAGTTAATCACCCACCGACAATGAATACTGTTACAATATCTCAAATTCCGCAAAACACGGATCGATGAAATTTTAATTAGCTGATAAAATCGGTAAATATTCTCAATATTGAAGGTAATCTCGAATAAAATGCAACATTACCAAAACTCCCAACAGAAATTGAACGGGTGAACCGATTTTTTTCTATCTTTTTTTAATCGTCTCGTAATTATGGAATGAACCTGATGCATCATATAAAAATTGCATTTCTGCATATTTCAATAATTATCAATTTCGTTCAAGCGGCTCGAATCGTGTCAGGATGCAACAATGGAAAGGGCGGATGAGTTACGACCGACCCCCTGGGTTCAGCATCCTCGAAAAAGTTCCGGTGAATTGGAATAAATTTCCTTTCAAATTCGGAGCTCCTGTTTTCGGTTCAACGGGGGTACTTTCCCGGTGGCGGATTGCTCGTTTACAGGCGCATAAATAAAACAGATTTTCGATTAATAAGAAAAAAACAAAAACAAGACCATTTTTCACAAAAAGAGACTGAAATGTTGGGCACTATGCCCTTGAGACATTTAATCTTTTCGGTAGAGAATTCATTTGTTTCCTTGAAAATTTAAATACTTCTACGAAAATTTAAGTTATTTGCTTGAAAACTTATTTCTCTATGTGAAAATTTAACTAATATATTTTTTGTTGAAAATTTAGCTTTTTTAGTTAAAGATTGATCTATTTTGTTGAAAGGTTGTCTTTTTTGGTAAAAAATTAACATTTTTAGTTAAAATTCATGTATTTTATTTAATTTTTTCGGTTAAAAAATAGTTTTTTCATATTAAAAATTAATTTTTCAAACTAAAAATTTAACTCAATTTCTTTTCGAGATTCTTTTTCATAAAAATTTATTCTTTTTGGTAAAAAATTCATTTGTTTAGTTGAAAATTCATTTTATTTGCTTAAAAACTTAATTCTCTAACTAAAAATTAAACTATTCTATACTTTGTTAAAAATTTACGTTTTTTAGTTGAAAATTCATCCATTTAGTTGAAAATTTGTCTTTTTTTTTGGTAGAAAATCAACCTTTTTGGTCGAAGATTCAACTATTGGGTTGAAAATTCTATTGAAAATAAAAAATTTTCATGGAAAATTCATGTATTTTCTTAAAAATTATTCTTTTTTGGTAGAAAAGTGATCTTTTTGGTTGAATTTTTCATTTCTTTAGTTGAACATAATTTTTTATTTAAAAAATTAATTTTTTTTTAATTAAAATTTAAAAATTAATTTTTTAACTAAAAATTTTGATATATTCCATTTTTCGTCAAATTTTTTTTAATAGCCAGTACATCTTTTCGGTTGAAAATGCACTTGTTTGGTTAAAAGTTTAACTATTTGTTGCAAATTTATTTTATTTGTTTAAAAACTTATTTCTCTAACTGAAAATGAAACTATTCTATTCTTTGTTAGTTGAAAGTTCATTTCTTTTGTTGAAAATTGAACAGATTTTGTTGAAAATATGTTTTTTTTTTTAAATAATATTTTCAACGAAAAAGGTAGCTACTTCATTTTTGCTAGAAAATTTATCTTTTTAAGTTGAAAACTCACTTATTTTGTTAAAAACATTTTCTCTTTTATGAGAAATTCAATTATTTATGTAGAAAATTCATATTTTTTTGCTATAAATTCAACTTTGTTTTCAAACATTAGTCTTCGGGGATCTCCCGCCTCGAAGTTCGAAGTCAGTTGTCCAGTGCCGTCCGATGTTTTTTCATCACCCGCATCTTTATACGTCAATTTTTAAGTACATTCTACTTTTATTTAGTAACTTAATAAGAATTATCTACTGAGAGGAAAGGATAGTCTATATATTTTAATATTTTCTGAAATTCTAAAATATAAACCGAAACATGAAAATGTTAAAGTTTCTACGGGGGACTTGGCTTTAAACTTCAGCCCTGAGAATGTTGACGTCCCTTGCGATTCTCATTTTACCTTATATTGTTGTGTAATTTCTCTCCTAATAAAAGTGAAAATCTCTTTAAAAATTCTGCAATCTATACTTTCTTTTAAGTGAATCGTTAATATCACACAAGAGTAAACTTTATATCATTCATTTCATAAAAATTTACAATACTTTGCGTTATTTTATAATATACTGGTATGAAAATAATACAACCCTTCTATCAATTATTACATATCAGAATTTTCACTTTTGGGCTTGAGATTTTACATAACTTTTTTGTATTATTTATAGTTCTGTTTTGTATTAAATCCTAAAATAATTTTAAACTTTATCTAAATGCAGTAATGTCCTCCATTTACCTAACTAATTGGGTACATTTTAATGAACAAATTTTCTCCGTGTATTCAGCTATTTTTAATTTAAAATCGAAATCTTTTGCTGGATAAAATATCAACTATTACATTTTTTGTTGAGAACTCATCTTTTTCCGTTGAAAATTCTACTACTCGGTTGAAAGTTGAAATACTTTCTTCATTCATAAAAAACCGTAAGATCCCCCCCCCCCTTCTTTTTAAACGTTATTTTTGGATGAGATGAAGGTATAAATTCAACAATTGTATCAAAAAATTATTCTTGTTGGCTTCAAATTAAACTGTTTTGTAGAAAATTCAACAAGTTGGTTGATAGTTTGTTTCTTTCTTGACTGAAAAATATTTCTTGGTTCAAATTCAACTGATTTGGTATAAATTTCATCTTATTTTGGTAAAAATGCAACTATTTGCTTGAAAATCAATCGGTTTTGGTTGAGGAGATTCCACGATGTGGTTGAAATTTCGTTTTTTTCTGTTGAATTCGGCTATTTTTTATTTAAAATAAATTTTTTCTCTAGAAATATCAACTGAAAATTTAACTATTCCATTTTTGTGTGCGAAATTGATATTTTTTTATAGAAATTTAATCTTCTTGGTTGAAAATTTAACTATATCCTTGAAAATTTATTTTATTTGGGTAAAAATTATTTTTTTTTACTGAAATTTTTTTTTACTTGAAAATAGTTTTTTCTAGCTTAAAATTGAACTATACTAGTCTACTTTGGTAAAAAAATTGAACTCTTCGATTGAAAATCCGTTTCTTTTTTGGTAAAAATTAATTTGTTTAACTTGCCATTTTTTTTGCCTGTCTGTGTCTGGTTCAAATCACAGTTACTACTGTTAAAGAATATTTTCGTGATGCTAAGAAATAGGATTCAAGCAAATACATGTACTTGGTTCAAAAATTTTTTTTTTCAGTGTAAGAGCTTTGAATGGAAAAGCGAAGTATATAAGTTGGAGAGAGAGAAACGTACTATTTTTTCGAGAGAGAGAAAAGTGAGCCTCTGTTTCATTCGACAATGCATTCCTTGAAACAGGAATCGTGCTGGTACGAGCTTGAAAGCAATGGACATTTTTTGTCTTTAATTTAATACATGCTTTGCAGGCTGAAAGCTTCATTTTTAAAATTCTATGTTTTTCCCTTGACTAATTTTTCATTTTTCCTGACCATCAACATTCAAATACTAGCATTTTAATCTTGTAATATTTTTAACATAGGATCTTTTATTAAGGGATTGGAACAATATTTCAGATCCAAATTTAAAGTTTGTAAATTTATGTATTTATTAAAAAAAAGACTTTTCTACTGTAAAATATGACTTTTTAACAAAATACTTGAATTTTCAAGAGAAAAAGTAAATTTGCAAACAAAATAATTTAATTTTCAATCAAAGGTGAGTTCTCAAAAAAAGTGCAATAGTTGATTTCGTCGTTTCTGAATTTTTGGATATGGGGACTTTAAATTTTTTCCGCGATTTCTTAACGCTTCAAACATCATGAAAACATTATTTATCACATCAAAGTGAAATAACGACATGTTTTTTTTATTCAAGCTGCAGAAATTTCACGTTCGACATTTTCAAAACATTGTAAATGAAGTAAACATTTTTTGCAGTTTCTAATTTTCTGTCAGTGCTAACTAGTAGTAACCTACGTATAGAAAATTAGACAGAATTTTAGAAAGAATAGGAATAATTTTTTTTCATTGTAGAGAATTTTTATTTTCAAATCCCAAAAATGAACAGAAGGTATATTTTCCAGTCAGTTGAAAAGTGTTGAAAGCTTCTTAAAATCTCCGAAAATTATCGAAATTTGAACAAATTTGTTTTTGAAAGTATTAGGTGTTATGGAAATCAACCATTTTTGTGCAGTGCAATTTTTGTCAGCTTGATAATTTTTGCAAAAGACGACAAAAAAAGCATATTATATTAATCGGTCTCGAACCAAGGAATCTTTGATATTCTTGCATTAACTTTGAATTATGCCAATGAAAAAAGTTTTCCTATGAAAAACCGATTTTGAAAATATTATTGAGTGCTAAAAAAAATGCAATGAATATTTTTAGAAATCCATCGGTCAGTTTTAAGACATTAGTTGGGAAAATGAGCCCTCCAAATTTCATCAAATTATCTGCAACCGTTTTCAAGTTATCGTGTTCACAAAAAAGTGTGACATCCACACACACACACACACACACAGATCTGGACAATTTCGCAGAAAATTGTATTAGACATTTTTAAATTGACGAAGGTTTAATTAAATGAATTACAATTTTTTTGAAAATGTTACCATTACAAAGCTTCGTCTATGAATAAGCAAAAATGAATTATTTTGGCGGGCAACTGATCTTTTTCAGTTCGCAATTCGTATATGTTTGATAGAAAACTAATCTTCTTGGTTTGAAATGTCCTCTTTGTTGGTTAGAAATGCAACATTGTGGTTGAAAATGAACTAATTTTTGAAAATGCATATTTTTGGCTTGAAAATGCAAGTATTGTAAAGAAAGTACTTTTTTGGCTTAAAAATTCAACGTTTGTGATGAAATTTTGTTCCCTTCTTGAGTGAAAAATCTGTATTTGTTAAAAAGTCGTCTGTTTCTGTTGGAAATAAATTTGTTTATCTGGACATGAAAGTTTTGCATTCTTGGTTGAAAATTGGTCATTCTTAGTTGCAATTCCAACAATTTAATGGAAAATGCATGTATTATGTTGAAAATTCATATTTGCTGTAGGAAATACGTCTTTTTCGTTTTGAAGTGCATCTCTTCTAGCAGCAATGTAATCTGTTTTGATTGAAATCTCACTGACGACATTTTTTTACTACGAATTTGTGTTTACAGGTATCTAACGTCCCGTTTTGCATAATACTCTGTACATAAGAAAAATGTGACCACTCGAACAGTAAATGTAGGTAACAGTGAACCTGCGTTTAATTTAATTCAGCATTGCGACGCCTGTGCACTGGCATGCACTGTGATATATTAAGCACAGTATAGTCAGTACTTAGGAATCGTACTTGCCAGCAAGTTCTTCACCTTCTACCTGGTGCGGAAACGATACAGTATGTATGATGGATTAAGGAGAAGCATTTTGTTAATAATTCGTGGCAAAAGTTCAGGTATACCACAAGCATGCCTGTAATTGTTAGCGCAAGCAATGTAAGTAAGTACGAACTTTATGTTTTTTTTATAGGACGCAATAAAACTGTAAGGATGTACATATATGTTTGGAGCAAGGTATGACATAGCATAGAAAAATAAGAAATACTTACCGTGATAAAAGTTACAGGACAAAATTATTGTGGCATGTAGCCACAGATATATGAATATATTTCAATAATTCAACTCACGTTTATTGAAAATTGGACAACAAGTGGGAAATTTTCGACAAAACTTCATTTTTCTAGAATTATTCTAATAGAATATCATTAAGAATAATAATAATTTGTGTAGGAATTTATGTTTGCTATTTTTAAAGACAAATGTTGAGTTTCAACTCGACTCAGCTCATATCGACGATTCTGTGTGAAATTTACAAAAGCGTCCTTGTTTCTTATTGAAAATACGCGTTAAACTTCATGGGGCTAGCGCCACCTCTAAATATCATTGTTTCCAAAACAAACAAAAAATGGATTTATTTTTTTGTGGCTCTGAACAAATTTCCGGGCTATTTGCATGAAAATTCGCTCAAATAATATTTGGACCACCCTAATGTAACATGTATACGCTTTCGAAATAAATTGATTAATAAATAAAATTTTCTTAATTAATTCATTGAAATAGCACATTGTTGAGACTGTAATACTTAGTGATCACACAATGCAAGTAACATAAGAATCTTAGGACATGAAAAATTGTAAATCAAAGTTCTTGAAAGTATATTGAATAAAAATTATAAGAAAAATTTGTTGAATTTTTAACCTTTTCCATTGCATACCAAAGAGCAGGTACTAAGAACATGAAAAATCGGACATTCGTGATATTTCCGAAAATAGAATTTTTCACCAAAAATAGATAAGAAAGTTAAATAACTGGCATAAGTACAGCCAAAAGTTGAAGGCAAAGTGCCGTTATTTAACTGTCGTATCTATATATTTTAGGATTTTCGAAAAAATGTGATTTTCAGACATATATCAAGAATGTCAATTTTTTTTTACTTGTTTGACTCTCTGATACCTCTCTGATACCTCTCTGCCCATGGAAAAGTTATATACTTTATATGCAGTGGACAAAGCACTGATATTTTTCATTTGTTTTATACAGACAAATTTATAAAGCAAATGAAACATATCACTGTCTTGTCCACTATATATAATCTACAGGGTGTTTTTTTTAACTTGAGACATCGAAATATCTAAAAAAATACGCATCCTATGAAAAAAAATATCCCTAATAAAAACTTTTATTTTCGAGGGGGGAAAGCGACTTTCAAAAAATTGACCCCACCCCAACCCCCCAGGAGGCAGAAGTGGGGGTAACTTTGTAATTTCAAATGGGAACCCCAATTTTTTATCACAGATTCAGATTTTCCTTTTTGAAATATGTAAGTTTTATTCGAAATTTTTTTTTCGATTCGCGAAAAAAAATGTACCTCACCCCACCCGGGGGGGGGGGGGGGCATGGGGATTTTTTCAAAGTCGCTTTTCAACCTAGAAAATAAAAAGTTTTTATTACGGATATTTTTTTCATAGGATGCGTATTTTTTTAGATATTTCGATGTCTCAAGTTAAAAAGAACACCCTGTATATAGTTTTTTTCACCTGGGCAGCGTGACTGGTGCACGGGGTAACCCGAAATTGGTTGTAAGACGGGGGGGGGGGGGGGGGATAGAAAATTAAAAAAAAAACAAAGCAAAGTGGCGGCTCAGTCCCACCCCCAACCGATTGTGGGCTCCCCCGCGCGCTTCTTACGCTAGGTCACTCCAGTTCGTACGTCCACGTATTCAGCAGCGGCACCCACGTGGGCCATACCGGCGAAACTTGGGAGAAGTGGCAATCACAACTTTCACCCAAGCTCGACTCAAGCTTGGCACCAACATTGGGAGACTTGGGCAAAATATTCACCCAACATTGACTCAACCTTCGCACGCCCACGTATCGCCACGCATTCAGCAGCGCCATCTACTGATCAGCGGCATCGATACTTTAGCCTCAGTAGGTAAGAAAGATTTTGATTACAGTGCGCTTCTATACCACCAGAAGACTTCAGACCGCAGCGAAATCTCTCGGAACGTTGGCGTATTAAATGCGTCAAATTACCAGCCAAACTTATGAAAAGTGGCCATAACAATTCTCACCCAAGCTTGACACAAGCTTGGCACCAACATTGGGAGACTTGGACACAATCTTCACCCAACATTGACCCAAGTTTCGGTGCTGTTAGGGTTGTTCTAGTAATCTTTCTTTCTACAATTTGAAGTCGTAATGCTGACTTTAAGGTTTTGTATATTTTGAGATCACTATCTCATTCAGTATCAAAAACTATTTGAATTGTTTCTTGTACAATGCGAACAAGTAAACTTCAAGTTAACAATACATAAAAGTAAATCTAACTTGTGAAGAAGAATTTTTGTATTGGCATTTGGGTCTTATGGATATATTTAATTAAAAAACGTGCATTTCATAAGAGTTAAGTTGGCAAACGTTTCGACCACGGATAGGGGTCCTCCTCAGTGCCAGATATTCAATTTAAAATTAAACTTAAAATTAAAGCTTTGGTATGCAATATTTTGTAAAAAAAGGGGAAATTCATGCATAAACTTAGAACTTCTATGTCATGCAGCTCCTCTCTCTCTCTTTCCGTCTTCGTCACTCTCTCCCTTCGCCTTTCTCTCCGTCTCTGTCACCCACACTCTCTCTCTATACGCTTCCTCTCTGCGTGTTCTTCCCTTTTTGTTGCAGAAGGTGAGATGGTTGCGGGGAAGTAAATCACTCCTTACTCCTACAAACACAATATTCACAAACACAATATTCACACACACGTTAAACAAAGAAACACGCTTTTAAGTTCGAAAGGAAGTTAATAATGAAGAAATAAGGTAAACAAGTGAAAATTATTATATAACAGATTTCTGTTAATAT
>CAKNYM010016689.1:0-13103 GCA_932195095.1 Andricus curvator
ATACATTTATAGTACACACAATTGACAGTGATATTGCAGTTACTCTACATATTTAAATTCAAAATTATTATATGGTCCACCAATATAATACAAGTAGAGTTTCCCCTTTTGAGCCGCTTCTTGCACTTTCTCAAACGTGTCCTCACATTGAGCAGCCTAAAAGACTTTAATGATCCTACCGGGTAAGAAGATTGCAAATTCGTTCTCCAACTTCGCCACAATCCTGTTACCATACTTTGTCTGAACCTTGCGGATTTTGGAAACAGCATACTCTTTTTTTGGAGTAAGGTTGGACATCGGTTTCGTGGATAACACTTCATCCATGCGGCCGACTACATTGATCGCTTTGAGGTTAATCTTCTCCAAAGGCATTTCCAAGTTTTTTTTTACCAGGCAATAAACTTTACACTTCACTGAAATTTTTTCAAATGAGACCATTATTACCTGACACTGCTTTTATAGACCCTTACACCCCCCCCCTATATACTATGAGCATGCGCACAACTAATGGCGGTAGCATTAAAATTAAATTTTGTCAGAGAAGTAATAACTAATAATTAAATAATTAAAAATAAAAATAGTTGGACATTTGATACATACTATTAAACGATGCTATAGTACCACATATTTTTTGAAAATAATGTATCTAACACTTCAATTTTTTAATTTTTTTTAATTTTTTTTTTTTTTATTCAAAAGAAAAACTTATCCTTATTTTACAAAGTCAAATCTTAACCTAATTTAACAGGGTGAAATCTAATTTGATAAAGGAAACATTCTTAAAACAGGAATTCACACTTATTTTAAAAGTCTTTAAGCGTTGTATTTTGCAAACAAGTATCTGTTGTATCTACACCTTTAGTCACATCATCAGCATCATCGTTGTCAGCACTGCTTCCAGCATACATCCTAATGGTTGGCTGTTGCTGAGGAGTTAAGAACCAAGTCTTGGGCGCCAGGATGTTTCGGACAGCACAATTGTCATTCCAGAACTGGGTATGATGATTACATGTGGTGAGAACTGTATTGTGTAATTTCTTTAGCGAAGGGCAGCACAGATCCTCCAAATTGCGTACATTTAATCCAAACTCGTCAAGCCATTTCTTTTTTTCAAGTCCTTTAACGTAGATTGCATAAGCACCAAGCAGCAACTCTTGGAGTACAGGTCTCACTTGCTCATAGGGTACGTCCCCAGAATTCCACTGAATACCGTGGTAATTGCGCGTCAGCCACAAATTTTCACTCTTGTATCGAGCAGGTAGAGAGTTCCAATAGCACGGAGGTTCAAAGAGGTATACCAGAGGTTGGGCCTCTTCCTGAAGAGGTACTATAGCCAACTCCTTGAAGACGAACTGGTTGTTGGGCTTCTTGAAGCCTTGCACGTCCACAATTAACTCCATTTCGATAAAAACTGGATTCTGTTTCTAAAATCATCTGTTTTATACATTTTCTCCCCACCACCGGCATTACCCCACCAGCATTATGATATTAAATCAACTTCTTCACGCTACCACTAAGTGGCTGATACTGAATCATACGGTCGTGTGTAATTAGACAGTAGGCTGCAGTTTCAGCGGGGAAATTGTTTGCAGATTCAAATTCCAAACGAACGTCAACTGAGGCTTGTTTGAGAAACTCGTTTTGTTTTGAGCAATCAATGACACTGAGAGGAGCGTATTCTTTGAAATCACTTGTCTTCAAAATTGGTTCAGGCTCTTTACCATAGTAGGCTACCTGAAAGTTTGCATACATCTCATACTGTAGTGCAAACTGATTATGGTGATTCAAATTACCGTACGGATAGTACTGCGAATTGAGAAATACCTTGACATTGGTTATATTGCAATGATCGAAGCGATTAGCATATCTAACTAACCTATCCTTTCTACCTGTCTGGAATCCCAGTATAATGTACCCTGGTTTTTCCAACTGAGCTGATGTTTTCACAGTCCATATATGTCTTGAGGTGGTGGGAAGCAGGGGGTATTCATACAATTCCCATGAGCGAAAACTCATGGTTGTGAGAAAATCTTTTCCAATAATGTTTAGCAACTGTATCTTTTGCTGATCTGAAGCCACTACATATGGTATCATCCACTCCACTTTGAAAATCGAGATCTTAAATTGATCTTCATTTCCTGGCGCTTGTCGTGCTTGAACAACAGCATTGAAATCACTGCGTGATCTTGTCAAGATAAGTTCATGCTTTGCGTTCACAACGACCTTTCGATAGTCTTCAGCAAATCCTAGGATCATACTGAGTGGTATAGTAACATCAAAGTATCCCTCAGCATTGGTAAGACGTTTTGTTCCTTCCGGAATGTCGAGCCATCCTGCATTCCCAATAAAATAAATTTGTCCAGGGGTAAAAGAGATGTAGCCTTTTATGGTGCTACGAGACCGACATTTTTACAACGATCAATCTCAATACCATTGAGTTCATAGCGAATTTCATCAAACAGATAGTAGATGGCATTGTTTACTAGTGCTGTACCAGTAACAGCTGTAACTCCATTAGGTCTTGTCAGTCTTCCATACACATGCAGTGAACTTTTGCTGGGTAGTATACACTAATCTTGATGCTGGCCAGCAATTCGAATTTCATCACTGTTGTTAAATGATGATGAGGCATAAGGCTGATGCGCATGAATCTCATAGTGAGCGATGGACTCATCAAATCTCACTGGTGCTTGAATGTTTAGTATTTCTTCCATTTTTATTACAACAAAAGGAGATTATAAATATCTTGAATGGAAGTTCCAGTTTCTTTTTCCACGAGGTATCATCTTCAGGCCAAGCTATGTCAGAAAGAGCACGTTCTGAGGAGTTAGCGCCTTGCGTGCTGCTTGAGAACTGGCTTGTGTTTGACATGTTGACGCTGTTATATAGACTCCTTTGCGATTGAAAACGATACCCATTATAATGATTTAACGTGTAGTCGTATTGCTATAATCTCTCCTCGGAAATTCACCAAGTCTCCGTCCTGATCAACTATGCGCAGCTGAATTTGATGTATTGTCTTCACGGCGATTGGCAGGTAAATGACGTGTGATGGTACTTCAACAATCTTATATCCTGGTGGTACAACAGGAAAGAATTCATGAATCGTGTGCACTTTGCGACCGTTGATGTAAGCTCCAGTAGTAATACTGCACTCAACACGTAGAGCGTTGACTTTGAGAATAGCTACAGGTAGATCAGAAGTATGAGTTTTATTGGCTTCAAGAATACGTGACGTGAATCCCAACAATTGTCCAACAGAATCGCCTGGTTGAAAGTTCACTTTACGATCACACTTTATCTCACTGCGCAATATATTATTATTTGGCTTAATGTTTATTGTGATGCCATCAATTGCAACAACCTTCTGAACATCACTCTCAATATCTTCAATTTCATAGCTGCCAGTAGGTATGGTCACTACTCGATCACCGACATAGATTTTATTCTTTCCAGTGTCGACGTTAGGAATCGCATTGAATGTGAGCAATTCAACGAGTCCAAGAGCATAGTTCTTATGAGGAGAGAGTTCTATTGGTGGAAAATACTCTGCGTCTAGCACAGAAGAGTTTCCTGTTATTGTGAGAGTAAATGATTCATCCATAATGATGTTTTTTTCTATACTGACTCTACTCCGTTCATCAGCCACTCTTATATAGAAAGTATTTATCTTTTATATGCAGCTGTCCACATAAAAATTTTAAGCACAAGTGTCCACATTCAACACTGTCATAATCCTGATATTTATCATAATTGTACTGTATCACGCTACCAACACCGAGGTAATCTACAAGATCCGATGGTGGACGAAGATTACCGAAACTGTCAAAGTATAGGACATTATCACCGATCTTTCTATAACTTACCCAGTGGGTGCCAGGGCCATAAATGTCATCAAGATTGACAATAGCTGACTCAATTTTGCGGGGTCCCTTCACTAGTAGTTGATTTCGCATAAATACTCCACGAAAATGTGGAATCTTTAGAGCCTTAGCATACTTGAACAGATCGATATCAGTGAGTGCATGGTGAGGTAGCTTCACTAAAAGTTTTTTGGTGACGGTCTTAGACGAAGTCCCTGTCCTTTTCGATAAGGTTTCATATGAAGACCCAATCCTTTTCTGTAGGGCCTGAGGTGTAAACCTTTTCCTAGAGCAATAGCTTCCATTGCATTGTTATGACGTTGAGCTTCTGATAGTTGCTGCTTGGCTGCGCTAGCATCGTTCACCGCCTTAGCTACACCTGCTGCTCCACCAGTAAGAGCTCCAAGTGCACTGAGTCCAGCAAAAATTGGAATTAGTGGCAAAACTCCACCAACTTTCGAAGGTATTGGCACGACACGTGGATTTTGTACTTGATGTTTATCGCCTACGCTTTTAACAGCTTCCTGTGCACCTCTGATTACAGACTTGATGGCCACTTTGCATTACTACTTCGTTTCATTGCTCTCTTAGCTGCATTCACAACCTTTCGGAATGCTATCAGTTTATTTTTTGTAACTGGTTTCTTCTTCGAACTGGGTTTCCTCTTCTTTAAATTAGGTTTCCTCTTCTTTGAATTAGGTTTCCTCTTCTTTGAACTGGGTTTCCGTTTCGAAATGGATTTCCTCTTTGCAATAGGTTTCTTCTTTAACCCCATACCGAGCTTCGCTTTAGCATTCATCACGGTAGCTACTGCCAGTGCTGCCGCTTTCTCATCAATACGAGCGTCTTCAGCAAAAACACGCTGCCAAGCTTTACCGGCTAGTACACGATCTGCAGTGTTTCTTGTCTCAACGTTTTCACGATTTCGCGAGTATGCAATGTCGTGTTCCTTACACGCTGCGTCTAAAGGATTGACTCCAGGATCACCTCTAGCAAGTCGTTTGGCTAGCTTAGTACCTGGACCACAGTATTGGTATCGAGGCAAGTGCAACTCAAATGGTAAGTTGTTGATGACTTTGTTGACCAATCCTTTACCTTGATGATGACGATGTCGTGATGCTTTATTTGCGTTACGGAGCACAATCATTCTTCACTGAACGGAGGTCAGCAAGCAACTGATATGAAATCTATATAAGGACTGCATTTATAGCTTTTACAACAGTCGAAGTCAAGATGCGGTTTAAGACACAACCCAACAAACTTCCGGTTGACAACTTTGACACCATCATCCAGTCAGAAAAAAAGAGGATAAAACGCCATGGTAGCCTACTACCAGACAGCATTCGCGCAGTGTTTTGTGGATCATCAAATTGTGGCAAGACAAATACATTACTTGCCCTAATTCTACACTCAAACGGATTAACATTTGAGAATGTCTACGTCTACTCTAAATCTCTCAAACAACCAAAGTACAAATTCTTAGAACGGGTGTTGAATAATAATGTAGATGGTGTTGAATATTTTCCTTTCAGTGAGCATGAAGAAGTAATAACACCAAGTGAGGCTCAACCAAATTCTATAATTGTCTTTGATGATGTCGCCTGTGAGAAACAGGATAACATTAGAGCCTTTTTCTGTATGGGTAGACACGCTCATGTTGACAGTTTTTACTTATGTCAAACTTACGCTCGAATTCCTAAACATCTAGTACGAGATAATGTAAATCTGTTAATACTTTTTAAGCAGGATGAAACGAATTTGAGACATGTGTATGACGATCATGTGAACACTGACATGAGTTATTCTCAATTTCGAGACTTATGTATAACATGTTGGAATACTGACAATTATGGATTTGTTGTCATAGATAAGGATAGCGATCTCAACAAGGGAAGATACAGAAAAGGATTTGACTGTTTTATCTCTCTATAAATACAAGTTGTGCAGTGGAAATGATATCATTATATATGGAAACATCAAGGTGTTAACATGACAAAGTTTCACAAAGAGAAGGAGGTGCTCCGTCAAATCGCAAAAGCTAGTCAGGCGTTTCGACGTAAACATCGAATGCTCAAAATGGGTAAAGAAGCCACTGAAAAGGTAATGAGTGAAACGTTTAAGCCAATCATCATGCCACTGCAGAAACTGGTTGAAATATCTAATCCTCCAATTAAAAAGGATGTAAAAGGAAATGAGTCTGTAACAAAAAAATATGATGAGAAGGTGGAGGAGGAGGAGGAGGAGCAACTGTGCTTGAAGAATATGCTACAACCAAATCTGCTAATAGTTATGAGCATTTGACAAACAAGTTTCTCAGAATGCTGCAACAAAATAGAAAGCAGTATTTAGATTTGGTTTATGGTGTGCGTAAGCTCAATGATGGCAGCCTCATAATTGGTGATAAACCTATTAGTTTTGAGGGGCAATATATTCACGTTAATGGTAAACAGTATCTGAAAACCGTTGGTCTGCTTGAACTGCTGTTCAGAAAAACTCCCGAAGAGATATCTATCAGCACTGATGATCTAAGCAATTATAAGGAAATATTGATTGCTACGAATGCACACAAGAAACGGTATAGCCCAAATGAACCTACTCGTACTAGCAGAGATATCAAGTACAAGAACTTTATTGCAAAAATGTTCAATGTATCACGCAGGCGATCCTCAACTGGTGGAGGTTCCCTACCACAGTATATGGTGGCAAGAAAAAATGTAAACACTGACTACGTCTACTGGGACGACCCTAACGAACTAGTTGATCGTCTTGGTCTACTTCTAGCGTCTCAGGCAGCAGGCAACCCAAGTCACAACAATGAAATTATATCAATCATTGATGAACTTAGGGAAGCTGGAATCATATATTAGGACTGTACTCATCAGATTATCATCAGTATCACGATGAGTATTGACGTGTTTGGACATCATCTGGATCGAATCGCTGCAGCAAGCCGTGGACCTCCTGGTGTTGGATTTAAGATCACCTCCGACGGACATTACGACGTTGATGGTAAGAGAGTTTGTAACGTTAGTGAGGCCAAAGAACAATACGACGCAGTAAATTTGGGACTTGTACAGCGCATTGTAGAAAACGAGATACGTACAGTGTATCAAGTGACATCATCTATGCGAACAGAGATTGACAATAATAATTTGATGATACGTATACTCGAAGAATCGGTCAATGAGAAACTGAAAAACCTGCAGATTGACACCCAACAAGATTTTTTAGTCCCTAACACTGAACGCATTGCTCAGTTGGAAGCTCGATTAAACGCACTCGAGAATGGACAAGGAGAAATTGGCAGTAGTCACAGAACTGCATAAACCTTCTAGGAAGAATTATCCACATCGTCGCGTGCAAATGCGTGGCATAGACGAGACGTGGCAGGCAGATTTGGTTGAAATGCTACCCTATGCCCGTGAGAATAATGGATACAAGTATTTACTTACCGTCATAGATATTTTCTCCAAGTATGCCTGGGCAGTTCCTGTTAAAATTAAGAGTGGACCAGATGTCACTTCAGCAATGCAATCTATACTAGTGCAGGGTCGTATACCAAAAAACTTACACACTGATGAAGGTAAAGAATTTTATAATTCACATTTTAAAAATCCTATGCACCGATATAGTATCAATCTCTACTCAACGCATAGTAATCTGAAGGCGTCAATCTGTGAAAGATTTAATCGCACGCTTAAGAATAAGATGTGGGCACAATTTAGCTTAAGAGGCAACTATAAGTCGATAGACATTTTGCCTACTCTCATCTCCAAGTACAACAATACCAAACATCGATCAATCGGTATGAAGCCAAAAGATGTCAATGTCGAGGATAAAGAGGAGCTGAAGCAACGCTTAAAAAAACTGCGAAATATACCGAGGAGAAGACCAAAGTTCAAAGTTGGTGACAAAGTTCGAATCAGCAAGCACAAACACGTTTTTGAGAAAGGATACACTCCCAACTGGACAGCAGAGATATTCACTGTGGATCGAGTTATGCTTATGAATCCAGTGATGTACAAGCTCAAAGACTATCAAGAACAACCCGTTGCTGGTGGATTTTATGAGCAAGAACTTCTCAAAGTTAAACACCCAGACGTATACCTTGTGGAAAAAGTAATCAAGAAACGTGGTAACAAAATATTTGTAAAGTGGCTAGGTTTTGACAGTTCACACAACAGCTGGATAGATAAATCAGATATGTAATCAACTTTGTGCAATGTTAAATCAACTCTGTGCAATGTCGAACCAATGATGAATGAATGTTTAACCAACGATGAATCAATGCTGAACCAACGATGAATCAATGTTGAACCAACGTTGAACCAATGATGAATCAACGGCGATTAAATTTTAAACTAAACTATGAGATTTATAATACTAAGTTTACGCTTGTGCTAACTGATGTAAGATTTTTGATAAATAAAAAAGCAATTCATATAAATATATCATGTTTTTATTCAATATAACCCTTATACCTACTATTTACAATTATTTACAACTTAAACCTAATCTTTTACCAGAAGATCTAGCAATTCTTCGTCACTATCACTCAAGACATCATCGACATCCATTGCACTGATTCTATAATGACCCCATGCGAGGGTTTCTGTACTGTTTGGGAGTAAGTATCGCTTATCGTCATAAGGATTTAGTGCTATCTTTTGTTGTTCAATCGTTTCGACGTTGTGGAGTCTTGACCTGATCACATATTGCGTTCTAGATTGGATTTTCGAATTTCGCAAACATTCAGTGTAATCGTCGAAGGTAATACTTTTCTTTACGACAGCTGCTTTCACACCTTTAGCTTTTTTAACGAAGTCTTCACCATTGACGCGGATACTGTACATCTTACTCCGCAAGCCAACAAATTCTGTAATTATTTCGCCATTACATTCATCTTTCATCAAACCCAAAACTTTCTTGATGGCTTGCGGCATTCCAAAAACATTATCTCGCTGATAGTCTGATGTATCGAATTGTTGAATATTCATTTGCATATCTTTTTTCATGTCAGCATAAATGTCCTGACACTTCACCTCATATATTAAACTGTCCGTGTCAGTGTACAATAGTTTGCAGTTGTTATGATATTTTTTACACATATAACCGTAGTGAAAATCATAAATTAGGATTTTAGATACATCCAGCACTGTTAGCCCCACATAGATTGGCTTATTAAACAAAAATTCTGTCTTTTTTAACTCTATAGCCACGAGATTTTCACTGAATATAGCTCGGCTGTGGAAATTCGGTTTGGCTATTAGGGCTTCTGCTCCATACCTACCCTCCCACTTTGTTACGAGTTTCATGTTTACATGCTTCCGTACGTTTTCCATTGTCTTACCATACACTGCATTATTCATCAATTTGTACAAGTTCTTTTCGAATTCATTTTTAGCTTGTGCTCTCTTTTCTGTATTGAAATCTATGTAACTCTTCAACCATGTTGACTGATTAAATTTAATTACTCTGTGAATTTGGATTAATACGAGACCGTTTGCAAGAGCATGTTTGAGAGCCCGGTAATGAAGAACATACTTTTGTTTCAGTAGGAGAGTAGTAAGAAGCTTCTCCTGGCTAGAACCTGGTGGTTTTGAGTGTTCTGGACAAAACGGTAAATCATTATGCTCATCATGAAGCTCGGGTGGATAGTACAAATCAACTTCTAGAATATAACCAATGGGTGAATCATCTGGAACATTGAAATCAAAATTTTCTAAATTTGTAACCTACTCGAAACCACCATGAGGAAGGGGTTGTTCCATTGCCCAACCATAAAGGTTGTTTGCATCGAAATATACAATATAGATGACCTCCCCACTTTCATTGAAAACTGTCATGTATTTGTTATTGGCAATGGCATATCGGTTGGAGCATTGACTCACTCCACCCTTCTTACCATTCTCAATCATTAATAGCATATCAACGTCAGTGAGGAGTTCCAATCTTATCCCTGTATATTTGAGCATGGTGTCCCATGTGTAGCCAGGAGTCGTATAGTAATGTGCTGGATCGAGATCGTAAGCCACGAGACACTGTTCTCGAAAATTCTCAAACACATCAGCCAATAACAATACATCAGTCTTCATGTACAGTTTTACGTATTCGCCGATAGTCCTAACACTAAATGTACACCATACCTGTTTTGCGTGTTCATAATCCTCATTAGATATTGATGAGTCATTGAGAGTACTATGAAACTTTTCTTTTGGTGGAAGTTGATTTTCTTCAAGTCTCACCCTCGAGTCTAGGTACTCATAAGGAAGAACACCTTTCCTCGTTAGAAGTTCAACTTTCTCACTGTCAATTCCAGAAAACATTGCACTCACAATTTTATATTCAGTGAGATACGATGCTTACTTTTCTAAGGACGATGCCATGAATCTGAATGAGTCAATGAATCGGAATTTTATCTGTGTTCCTTGTACATATTTTGTGAAAGAGATGTATTTTTCCTTATTTAATGCCAGAACTTTAACTTTTCCTTCAAAGTGTGTGGCAACGTCGCGGATGATAAAGTGAGCATCGTACCCACTCAAGTTGTGAAATACAACAGGTATAATGTTGGAGTCTTGATAAGCTAGATTACAGTGTTCAGGCGCGGGACCACGATATTTTCCAGTGAGGTGGCAGTGATCGCGAACCTTCTTCATCGGTGGATGTAGGGCCTTCTGACAGATGTGGCAAGTAATGGCTTCAACGAAAGCTTCCTGTTGCTCCGGTGTTAGTTTCTGCATCGGAATTGAGGATGCTAGTATTTTCTCGCAGTTATTTGCAATTAGCAGCAACTCCAGAGAAAACCACTTTGCTGGTTCCACACCTTCAGGAGATGAGTTGTAGAATGATAGTGAATCATTGTAGCTGCACTTAAACCAGTAACCGATTTCAAAAACTTCATGTTTGTGGAAAACTTGAGTGTTTGTTCTCTGTTTTTGTGCGTCTTCAGTTGGTATTAATAGGGACTCACAATCCGCATAAATAATGAAAGGTACTTCTTCTCTGTACTTGAAATTCTTGAATTCAATTATATTTTTTCCTGGTTCTGGTAGCACAACTTTACAGTCATTCACTTTTTTACAATCTTCAATATGGGCAGCTAACTTCTCTATTCTTGAAAAGTAGTGCAAGCATCGTTCACAGATATATTTTTTTCCATCATGTTTCGATAGTTGGCGGCTAACTAGTCGCGAAAGATCTTTTACCCATACATAGTGGAAGTTGAAAGACTGTGGTCTGCTTTCCTGTTCATTGTTATCTTCTTCATCACTGCTGTCTTCATTCACGTATTCCTTTTCAACTCGAAGAAGGTTCACATGAGTATCCTTCACCTCTGAAGTAAGATGAAGAGGAACTACTGAAAACCTCTGCTTCTTCTTTATTAAACCGTACACATTAACTGAGATGTCGTTTTTCTTTTCAAAATTTGCTACATCCTTTAATCCAACTGGAAATTTTATTCCAGAAAAGTTTAATTGATCCTTATACTGCTGGTAGCTGGACACACTGCTAGGTTTAAACTGATTTTTATTCACTGGATGTATGGCTGATAGTATAGCCCATTTAAAGCACTCGTTATCATTGTTTTTAACGTTGACACATGCTTTTTTGTTCTCAATCCATCCAGGAAGTTTGATGTATAAGCTACCTTTCATGGGGTTTAGTTTGTTGATGTTTACTTCCAACTTTACAATAGAGTGTAGAGTCCATCCAGAGTCTTTTTCTTGAAAGTCCTCCATTTCAGTCAAGATAGGATATCTAACGTTGTTGACAAACCATAACTTGAAATTTGCGGCGACGTGTATTTATTCATTTTTTGATTTGAAATTCTTTACATCAGGCTCCTGCTTACCAACCTTGAGATAATATGCATTAAGCACAGAGTTGATCTTCAAAGCCCTATAGTCACGCAAGATTCGGCCCACATGTAGAATGAAGAGCACTTGAGCGTCATCTAGGAAGGCAAGAACATCCTTCTGAACCAGGTTGGCGACAATGCATGTTTTTACTCGGCTATTAAATGCTTTGTCAACGTCAATCCACTGCACTCGATCATCAATGTCATTATGTTTCTTCTGAATTCCGCTTCCCTTTTTAGCGAGCAACTCAAAACGAACTCTGAGACATTCCAAATGTTCTATAATGTTGAGACACTTTCTTTTCTGATTTATCGCCAGTCGTGATATAAATGGTAATTCCTTCCGCACTGTTTTCAAACACAGTATACACTGATCTCTCCATCGGTTCACTTTGTTCAGTTGTACATTCCTTGAAGATGAAAGTAGGGCTAGCGCTGCCTCAATACTGGAAATAAGTTTTAAACACTCATCGAGGATCATTCTGCACTACGTGTAGACTGTAAAGACAGTATAAACTAATAATGATTCAATTTTAATTGACTTTCTTCCTTCATACATAATTTTTCTTGTTTGCTTTCACTGCACTACACTGAACTATGGATTGATTGCGTTCCGCTCTGAGGTCTCCTATTATTGATCGCTATCCCCACTCCACCAGCAATTCTAGCATGTTCTCAAACTTGAATATTCCCCTTCCTCCATGTGCCACCTACATGGGACCATTGTGCCACCTACATGGGACCCTTGTGTCTTGGTCGGTAAAGTAGGGACCTACATTATCGACTGACGCACGGATCAATGACAGATTCCTACATTACCGATTGACGGTAATACAGGATTCTACAACAGATACTTGTTTGCAAAATACAACGCTTAAAGACTTTTAAAATAAGTGTGAATTCCTGTTTTAAGAATGTTTCTTTTATCAAATTAGATTTTACCCTGTTAAATTAGGTTAAGATTTGACTTTTTAAAATAAGGATAAGTTTTTTTTTTTGAATAAAAAAAAAAAAAAAAAAAAAATTGAAGTGTTAGATACATTATTTTCAATAAATATGTGGTACTATAGCATCATTTAATAGTATGCATCAAATGTCCAACTATTTTTATTTTTAATTATTTAATTATTAGTTATTACTTCTCTGACAAAATTTAATTTTAATGCTACCCCCATTAGTTATGCGCATGCTCACAGTATATAGGGGGGGGGGGGGTAAGGGTCTATAAAAGCAGTGACAGGTAATAATGGTCTCATTTGAAAAAAGTTCAGTGAAGTGTAAAGTTTATTGCCTGGTAAAAAAAAAACTTGGAATATGTAGAGTAACTGCAACATCACTGTCAATTGTGTGTACTATAAATGTATGTATACAATAAACAG
>CAKNYM010016690.1:0-11637 GCA_932195095.1 Andricus curvator
CGTTTGTTTTTTGGAATTTTGAAAATGCTATAACTCCAGTAATTTTTTTTTTATCGCGAAAAGTCATTACAATATTTTGTTCGTCATTTTGCATACTACTAATAACCGTACATAGAATTTTTAAATCTTCAAAAAAAGTGGTCTCAAAAATTTTCAAAATGTGCTCACTTTTTGAATTTTCATCCAAAATAGCTGGTTAACGAACTCGTTCTTTCTTTTTAGGCCATAAAAAAGTGTGCCAAAGCTCAATCAAGTCTGATCATTTTTTCGAAAGTTATCGTGGCTACAGACAGACAGACAGACTACAGACAGACAGACACCTTGGTAAAAACCGTTTTTTCTGGCTCAGGGGGTCTCAAAACGTGGAGATTTGATGAAAACCGACTATGTCAAATTTTACATAAAACCAATACCTTCTCATTAGAATGAGAATGTAAAAAAATTGAAATCGGAAAACGAAAATAATTAATTGCGTGCTTAGGGATCTGCAGAAAGGTTTTCTTTTTTTTAATGAAGCAAAATTCAATATTCTCAATTTTCTTTCTAGTTGTAAGAAATTTATGAAAAAAGTTACACATTCAGATTATCCTTAAAAAATCTGGGAGAATATGTAGGTAATTATAACTATTAACGTACCTTCATTTTCGGAACCCTCATTATCACCGTCATTCTCATTCGTATTCCATATATAATTCTTCGCCTGATTCATGATCAGATTCGTCATCTGACGTGAATTCATATGGGTCTTGAATATTTTCTGATGCAAAAAAATGTAGGTTGATATCATATCAAACGACTTTGACTGAATAAAATTGTTCAGTTGAAAAACATTTAACTCACCATTGTCGGACAAATCCACGATTAAAAAAGTAAAAAACTTCCATCATTCACTATGAATCGCGAATAATACAAGTTCACTGCAGTTTTATTCTTGAGAAAAAATCAGAAAATTTCGAGCACGCCTTAACAAGTTTCAGCAGGACTGAGCGTAGTACTGCCATGAGAGGAGCGAGTTGACCGTCGAGGTGAGAAATCGACCACGTGGTGTTAAGGAGCAAAGTGGAGGAACCTTCCCCCTTCATTCTTGGCTCGCTTTTCCTCTCGCCTTCTCTTAGGTCGTTTTTGCACTCGCGCGTTTTTACTTCGCTTTTTCAGACGTTTTTTTTTCGTTCGCTCTTGCTCTCAGCGTGTCATTTATATGACAGAAAAAGTCGCGTGACAAAAAAGACGCGGAAGGCGAGAGCGGAAACATAGGAACTTCAATGTGGACAGAAATAATAAATAGGAGATTATTACAGTTAATAATTGAAAAGACCCACTGAATCTCAGACAAAGGATTGTTTTCCGTCCTTTATCTCTTTCCTCTCTTGACAACAGAAACAAATCAAGATATACTACGGTATACCTATATGCTCTCCACAAGGACGATTGCACGTGAATGTATACATTATGTGGGTGCATAGAAACCGTAAAGAGCAGTTAAAAGAGTGAGCAGCGAGGACGAAGAGGGTGAGAAGGAGAAAGAGGATGAAAAAAGAGTGAAAGAGACTGGGAAATATAGAAAAAGATAGAAGGAGACCTTCAAGATGGTTGGACAGAGAGAAGTGATTTCGCCAAGGGGGTGGTAAAAGAGACGGCGGGGCGGAAGAAAGAGTGAGCGGTTGGTTTATTGAGTCTCTCTACATTGGATTGCTGAACGCGAAACGTATGCGGCGCGGGCGCACCCGGTAAAGTCGGGGCGTTTATATAGCTTTCAAGCGCAGAAGCTTAATCTAATTTCAAATATAAATCTGTTCTCTCCCGGGCTCCCTCTTTCTTAATCTCACCCTCTCAACCTCTATGCACATCTACTCAAAAGGTGCAGCACACTCACTTATTTTATCTACAGGCAACTATTAAATATGAATAAACTCTTTTTTTCTTTCATAAGGAATAATTTCCTGAACTTATAACCTTTATTGCTCTCCATTTATATCAGAGTAACTGAACTATGCATAAATATATACTAACCTCAGACAGAGTAGGGGAGAGTGGGACTAAGCCAACAGTGGGGCTAAGCCGACACTTGCTTTTTTAAAGAAAAATATGAAACGTGTGAGCTTAGTTATTTCAATAAAAGTAGCCCTAATGCCCTATCTTTATCGACAAAGTTCCGTGGCATTCTGCATGAAATGGCACATTTTACAACATAGAAAGTGTTTTCGGAGGTCAAAAGTTTTTTCCGACGCTTGTGGAAAATTGCGTTTTCTTTTGTATATCCTCGCCCACAATAATCAAAGTATATTCATCTTACATAAAAAAAGATGCTGAACATGAATGTGCTGTTGAATGTTGATTTTTCGTTAATTTTCAATGTTTTTCGGATACCAATATACAAAATTGACGCATGGGGCTAAGTCAACACCGAGTAAAGATATACAGACAGACATACATACAGGCTTGCATACAGACACCTTTGTAAAAATCGCCTTTTCTGACTCAAGGGGTTTGATGAAAACCGACGAAGAGCAATTTTACATAAAATTAATGCCTTCTCATTATAAGGTGACAATGTAAAAATTTTTTGTTTCACAACGTATTATATATACTGTTGGGTTGAGAATTTAGTTGGCTGCAATAATAAAAATTGAAAAAATGTGTCCTTTTCTTTCTTCAAACATTATAAATAATATAAAAAAAAATTAAAAACATTAAACATTAAACAAAATGTCGACTTAATCCCAGGAGGGTGTCGTCTTAGCTCCACGATTTTTTGCTGGACAGATATCCCATCACTTCACTTTTTTTATAATAATTGATAAACAAAGCATCGCACTTCAAAATCAAAAGCAACATTTTGCAGCCAACTAAATTCTCGATCCAACAGTACCTGATACGTTTTGAAACAAATTTTGCCTGAGTTCGGCCGTATATTTCCCACATAGCACACTTCCCGAAAAAACCAGGTCTGTCTCAGGGTTTTTCGGGAAAAGCATTGGTCTAAACCTGGGACGGACCTGGTTTTTGCGGGAAGTGTGCTATGTGGGTTTAAAAAAATTGTAATTAGTCAATATAGAAAGTGTCCGATTTGAAATTTAACAATCAACACGGAGAAAAATAGATATTCAAGAAGACTATCTAGATATTACTAGTTAATGTCTTAGCGATTTAACTACGGGACAGAAATCTAGATATTGAAGTAGAGGATCCATAGATATTAAAAAGAATATTTTACCTGACAATATCCAAGATATTAAAGGGCAGAATCTAAGATAATCAACAAATATTTTTTAATTATGCAAAAGTTACCTGTAAATCATGCCAATTTGATATCCATGTCCAAAAACACTTAATCCATTTTCCGCCAAAATTTTTAACGCAATATATAACCGAAAAACCACAACACACACGAAGATTGCTCAAGATACGGACAAAGAGGTGCTAAAATCGTTTGACGCCACGCCACATGACAACGACATTGCTTCAATAAAATTTCGCTTTTTTAATATCTTAGATATTAACGGTTAATATCAAACATTTTATTCTTTCAATATGAACAGAAATTGCCCTTTAATATCTTGTTTATGAATAGAAGATATTAGATATTATACCGTAGTATCTATATATTATGGTTAAATATCAGAGTTTTTAATATCTACTTTTCAATATCTATTTTTCTCCGTGAAGATTGCGGAACCTGTTATGAGAACAAATTTGAAGTCCACAAAAAATTGAAAAAATTGCGGCAAGTCACGCCTGTGATTAGTCACAGAAATAATGCAGGTCACTCCCCTAACTCATTTCCAACGTCTTGTGGGGGGTTGGAAGTCACCGCTGTGATTTGCCACAGAAATAGTTTAAGTCACTAATAAATATACCAATAAATACAAATAAATATACTATTGAATCAATAACCTTCGTCATTCCTAAAAGCTTAAAATTAAAAATGGTTCAAATTTGAATACCTCCAATTTAGAATAGTTCATTTTTAATGCCTTAATGTTTACAATTATATAATTTTGAAGGGTTTAACATAATTCTTTTACTTTGATGGTTACTGGGTCGGATAAATTTCAAAGTTGTAATTATACGCCAATTTCACGAAATTAATAGACTTAGGGTAAGGAGGGGCAGCGCCGACCAGTTAACAGTCAATGATTTTTTTAAAGTTAATAAGATGTGGAATTGATCCATTTTTTCCCCATTTCGAGTCCTACATTATTGTACATCATATTTCTATAAGTAACAATTATATGAATAAAACAATGATTTAATAATTGAATTATTTCTGACAAGCTGTATTTCGTCGGCTTTGCCCCACACCGGAGGGCAAAGCCAACCGCAGCTTTTTATGAAAATCAAAACATCTGAAGAGTGGAAAACATGATGTTCCGCGTCTGTGGTATTTTATGTATTGGAAAAATTACCTTTAAACATATTCAGCAAGAAGAATAAGTTATTTTTAATAAAAATCGTGATAGCTGTGATATAACCTCTTATTAGTTGACATTCAACTAGAGACGGAGTACGCGCAAAGGTTTCTACCGTACCAGTACAGAACACCCGCTCTACCGACCGGATTGAAAATAATAATATATAATAGAGTTTCTTGCATGTAGCCCAGAAGATAAGTGGCTGTTCTACATTACCGATGACTTATCGACCAAACTTATGATACGTTTATAACCTAAGCACGTGTAAACCAGCTCCCTGGCACTCAAGGCTAAAAATGGGCACACATTTGACTGCCCTGCGCGTTAGTACTCAAATTGCCCGAGCGTAGCGCTGATTACCTATAGGGCCGGCTTTCTTGAAAATACATGGCAAAATTGTCAACATTCGAAGTTTTATTATATTTTCTGGTAGTTTATTAGTCCTTTTTTCGTTTTTTTTTGCTGAAAATGATCAGTGATATATAATTAATTGAAAAAACATTAAACATGGTGAAGTGTTTAGCAGTGAACTGTGATTCTGGTTACAAAAAGAAACTGAGTTCGGAGGAGCAAACTCAACGGTTTTTTTATGTGCCAAAAGACAAAGTGTCAATCAAAAAATGGCAAAAAGCAATTTTGAGAGATGACATTAAAGTCAAAGAAGGTCAAGCGGTTTGTGAGAGACATTTTGCAGAAAGTGACATCATCCGCGAAAGAACAATTACTGGTCCTGACGGAACTGTTTTAGAAACGGTACGTTATATTGTATGATTTTAATTATCGTATTTATTTTCCTTTGTGTATATATTGCTTTTTTTTATTATGTACTTTGAAATACAAATTCCGTCAGAGTTTAATCATGAATTCGTGGAATAAAATTAATAGTTTAAAAAAATACTAATTTAAAGAACTAAATAATAATATCTTTAGCTCCAAAAAATATATTTTATATTTAAAATTTGTAAAATTTAAAAAAATAATGCAAATAATTTGTATATGAGTATCAATAATTCATCATATTCTCTTGGCATACTATTTTATATTGGCAATTATTTAAATTTGAGAACGCGCTATAATTATTTGTGGTAAAAATATTTTTTTTTTTTATTAACAAAATTTTAATATTGAATAAATAAATTTTAATAAACTATTTTTTGTAGACTCCGTATAAAAGGCCGCGACTTCGAGAAGGAGCCGTACCAATACTCCATTTGGGACGAGACGAAAAGCCTGAAAAACATTTTGAAAATTTAACTAATTTAATTGTTGAAAATTTAACTAATTTGAAGAATTTAACTAATCTAAAGAAAATATAAACGTTTTTTTGCACATAAAATTACATATTATTACTGTTGTGTTTTACAGAAAGCAGGAGAAAGTTATAATTTTTTGAAATGCTTGTTGCATTCATTTTATTTATTGAAATGTTATGTTACATATAAGATTTATAAGAATTATACTTTTTTAATTTAAAAATTGCCTTTTTATTAATCTCATATACATACCTCTTGATTACTGTCATTTTTATAATTGCAAAATAATTTGGTAAGTTACTTTATACTGTTTTAAAATAAAATGTTTTAATATTAAATTAGGTACATGAATTTTTACGACGCAAAAAACCTTTTAATTTAAAATCGTGATACTAAAGTTCCTAAATTAATTAATTATTTAATTAATAACAATTTTATTGTTATTACTTTGTTTAAATTTATTATATTAAATGTATTATCTTGGAAAAATTTTTCGTATTGCTTTCACACATTTAATAACTTAGAAACTTAATATATTTCACTTTTTTCGTTATATATTTTATACTAGTATATGCCAAAAACATTTAACCTCTTTTTTCCATTAAAAAAATACGAAAAAGCGGTTCAGATTTTAAAAAAACATAAATATTTGCATTTTTGCCATGTATTTTAAAGAAAGTCGGCCCTATAGGTAATCAGCGCCACGATTTCGCCTGGTGGCCGTGATCCATCTTTCAGCCAACTTTTATAATACAGGCCACCATGAAAGTGCCAGGGGGCTGGTGTAAACTATTATTTTGGTCGGGCTTGCCCCACTGGTGAGGCCTCAATTATTTACGATATTAAATACACTTTGGACTTGTATTACGTTCAATTATTATAATGACATAATGTGATATTGTTTTATCTGTCAAAATATCAAATTTTCATACTGTAAGTATTGCCATTAACGTCGAAAACTTTACATTTCTGCCAGCGAATCTTCCATTCTTTCGTTGTCAAAACTCTTTTCTGCATAATTTTTCTTTTACAACGTCAATTTTCAAGATATGAGTAAGTAACGCTATCTCTATAATAAAACAGATTTATTCAATGCAAAGTAGAATGAAAATTGTTAAATAATAGCGATGTTATAAGCAAAGTTACCTTTGCCCCACCGGTCGGCGCTGCCCCTCCTTACCCTACATACTTCAATATGAAGATTACACACCTGAAAACGTAATACAAAGGTGATAAGCAGGATTTTGTATAGTTGATTAGTTGATATAGTTGATAGCTGGACCGAGGGAGAGGCGGTGCTGAGTCAAGCGTGACAAATAGCATGAGGGCCGTACTCTCAGCACGTTAGTTGCGTCAGCTGTTAGCATGCGTCCAAATCAAACAGAAATGGTTCATGGGGCCGTGACTGTTTACGTGTTCATTCCCCCGATTTTTGCTGAGGGCCACTGCAAGTTATGCACCAAACCGTTTTTATATCGGGAGTTGATTGTATAATTTTAGCTGTTTTCTGGCACAATAAATTATTGTGACTTCTAACTTCACCTGGCCACTTTTGAAACACGGTTTTACAGTTCCAGAACCACATTTTCTTTGTCTGCTGTTCAGGAAATTATTTTTCAGGGACTTGTAGGAAGTAATGTTCAGAACATTCAATTTATGCAATGTATACCATTAAGCCATTTCCCTTTCGGGGTAGGCGTGACACTACCCGATTCGGGTAGTGTTTCTAGGTGGATAACTTGTAGTAAATAACTACAAGTGTGGGCTCACCACACCTCATCACACCTGCAATAATAATATAAAATAATGAATTTAATACCCAGGTTACGTTTTCTGAGTGACAAAAAACTAGAAGCTGTTGAAATTTAGTTCCTCAGCTGTTTTAGCCGTATTCACAGTGAAGCGCGGATTTTCAAAATCTTGCTTAGTGTTTACCAGCAGTGGGACTCCGGGACCGTGTCGAAAGTGGAAAATCGAATGTACCTCTTCTTCTAACGAGTGGAGATAGAAACAGAGGTCCGTTCGATTTTCGACTTCCAAACGGTCCCGGAGAGTTGCGATACGAAGTATGTATGTATGTAAGTATGGCTATGTAATAGCACACATCGAAAATACAAGGTGTAAAGTAAAATCTATGCAAAAGCGTATCTATGATGCTCATTTAAGAGAGTTATGAGTTCAAATGAAAAAGACCCCTTGTTTCAATGAAATCGGATACTTTATAGGGGCCATCAACATATATATATATATATATATAAAGTTAAACAACCACCGCAGGGTCCCACTAAGAACAACTGCCATCCAAAAAAATGTCAATAGCCCAAAGTAGCACCGCGGTAAATCACACCTATGGCCACGTCTCGCAACCGTGAGATTGGTGATCATAGGCAACGACATAATCACAACGACAGGCCGACGAAACCCTCGTGTGTCTTGAGGACACGAAGCGACCCAAGGATGACAGCTTTCTGCATCCATATCGCAAGTGCCTTGGCATATTTTTGGCACGCGGGTATGGCTTTAAAGTTACGAACCAGTGATAGTTTCGCACCTCCGAGAGCACCTATCACAAGGACAATTACTTGTACCGAATATTTTGGGTACAGTCGTTGTAGCTCTCTTTTAAGGTCTTGATACCTCTCCTCTTTTTCTTTCTACTTTGCAGTGATGTTTTATTCGGACGGAGACGAGAATTCGATCACGAATATAGTTCGTTTCTCGAAGTCTTCGAGAACAATGTCAGGCCTCGAGTGCGCAACGGAGACTGCTGCCCGAAAATCGTAGTTCCAGAAAATTTGGCACTTCTCGTTTCGGACAATCGACTCTATCTCCTTTGGAGCGTTCGGCAGGGCAGGGTCGCGGCCAACACTGTAAGAGTGACAAAGATGGTAATAAAGCACTCTTAGGGCCGCATTATGTCTGTAGATATACGTCGTTCCCGCGTGGGTCGGACACCCTGATATTATGTGTTCTAGGTACTCAGCGTGTGCATGACACGCTCTGCACCTATCACTGGGAACTTCTTGACATAAAATGCGCTCACGGTATGCTAAGGTGGAAATGACACCGTCCTGGCATGCGAAAATAAAACCCTCTGTACTTGAATTAAGCCCTGCTGATTTGAGGAAAGCAAAAGTTTGCTCCTTCGACAAGGACTGTTTTTCTACATTACTGTAAAAGTTTCCATGCATTTTCTTGTCGAGTAGCTCTTGGTGAAAATTTGCAACCTTTGATTTCTTCACTTTGGTTTTTAGAAGTGAAGCATCTAGATGAAGTAATGCACTTTCCTGACTTCTGATGTTAAAATTCAGGCCAAGGGTCTCGGCCGCTTGCTCCGCGGCTTTGTAAAGGATCGCTCCTTCGCCAATCATCTCGTGGTTCCTGACCATCTTTAGGAGAGGATCTCTGCCATTCGCAACGATGTAAGCTGTACTTAGAACAATCCCGTTATGAAGACACTGGAGATTCAGAAGTCCGCGTCCGCCTTGACGGCGTGAAATATATAATCGCGGAACTGACGAATTGATATGCAAGCTTTTATGCATATGCATGATCTTACGTGTAATGACATCAAGGGCCTTAAGCTCGTTCTTCGTCCATTGAACTACCCCAAACGAGTAGAGTAGAACCGGCACGGCAAGCATGTTAGTCGCAGATACCTTGTTCAACGCCGACAGATTGGAAGACCAAATCTGTCGAAGAAGATGCTTGTATCTGCCTCGGAGAGACTCTTTCACTGATGTTACGTCCTGAATGCGGTTTTGAGGCACGCCCAGGTATGCATATGTCTCTCCAGTATTAAGATGTCTGATAACACTTATATCCACAAGCTCAGAGTCCTTGGGAACGCCAGTAATCTTTCCTTTCTTCAGATGAATTTTGGCACACTTGTCCAAGCCAAAAATCCATCCCAATCTCTCCTGTGTAGTTCTTGACAATATATATAGCAGTTTGAAGTTTGCTTTTACCAGAGGCATAGATCTTCAGGTCATCCATATAAAATACATGAGTGACCTTATGCTCGCGCTGATTAGTGTCTCCACAGAGGTATCCAGGAGAATTTCGTAGTGCGAGAGATAGAGGCAAAAGTGTGATGCAAAAAAGCAAAGGGCTCATGGTATCACCTTGAAAGACGCCCCTCTGGAAGGTGACGTTGTTCGTTGTCACACGATAATTTCTAGATGAGATAGTAAATCTAGTTTTCCAAAGAGGCATCAATCTCTCTATGCATCTCACTATGTGTGGATGTACCTTCAAGCTTTCCAACAGACAGATGATAAGTCTATGAGAGGTTGAATCGAAAGCTTTCCGGTAGTCAATCCAGGCCATTGACAGGACGCGCTGATGGGCTGCAGCGTCTTTACAGACACACCTGTCAATTAGCAGCTTCTCTCGACAGCCTGCTACACCTTTTTTCGAGCCACGTTGTTTGTACATCTCTCGCCATACAGTCTCAATTCGTCGAACAATCCTGTTGTTTAGGACAGCTGCAAAGATCTTATACAGCGTGTTTAAACAAGTTATTGGCCTGTAATCCTCTGGGTTGGACAAGTTGCCTTTTTTGGCAGGAGTATAGTGCGTCCTAACAACAGCCACTGCGGAATGGGCGTCTCCGACTTTAAATATGAGGTGACTATGCGGGCCAAATGTTGGTGTGTAAAAGTAAACTTCTTCCACCAAAAGTTCTTGATACAATCTGGTCCAGCAGCGGAAAAGTTCTTCGTGACTCTAAGTGCTTTTTTCACCTCTTCAGCAGTGATTGATGGACATTCCTCCTCAGATTTTATGAGGTTGTCGCAAAACTCCTTGAAGCGGATGATATTGTCAGTATCTTCTTTCAACTCTAGTGTTTTCGGGATCTTGTACACCTTTCTCCAAAAAGTCTCTACCTCCTTGGGCTTGGGTGGATTTTTGACAGAAACAGGTAGATCGCTGAAGAGGCGCGATGTGTCAGCGAGAAACTGTTGATTCTCCCTGATCCATCTCTCCCTCTTCTGTATTCTCCACCTTGCGTCAGATAACAGCCGTATTTTGTCAACAATATGCTGCTTGATTGTCAGCAGCTTTAACTTGTTTAGTGTGTGATTCAAGATCCTTAGTTCTTGGGCGAACTTTCGAACCCTTTCCGTAAACGGTCTACCAGATGTTATGTAGTCAATCACACATTGAACACGGGACGCATTCTGTCTTGCCCATCCAATCTTCTTGTTCAGTTGATGCAAGCGTCTTTTGGTCTTTTGATCCATCGTTGGTTTCAGCCTTCGATTTGAATCAGCCAAAGTTCTCGCAGCACCATAAACTGAGCAATTGATTGTCCAGAGGTCGAACTCTTGCGAGATATCTCCACGAAGGAAGACATCCATTTCAGCCAGATCTTGGGGCTTAGGAGGAACTTGCATGTTAATGTTCCTTCTAGTAATGAAATTGCGATCATCTCTCAGAAGGTGCCTGCTTTCTGCGGTTGGTCTCAATGTCGCTTCCTCATCTTCGTCTGCAGCTTGATAAAGCAGCGGTTGGGGAAGCGCTCCGCGTACATATCCATTTTTCCGGAGGTAGTCGGCTTGATTTCGCAAAGACTGATGCGAAACGTGCTGAAGCTTTGGGTGTTTCTGGCACCACAGAGTGTGCATACTCGCCATAAAGCCTCCGCGAACAGGGATAATGCTGGCATCGTAGCAGTCTAGCACGTCATCCCTGAGTCGATCCGTCCACTCAATGTGGGCGTTTCGCCGGTTCGTCGTCGTGGTTCCATCTAAATTATTTTCAGCACCCCGAACTCTAGGCTGATCGGCATTGTTTGCCGACCCATTTTCGGGTGCTCTGCGCGTTCGATTGTCTTGAAACGCATCTACAACATTTTGGCGTTTTGGTGGTTTCATTGTTGTTCCCACGAGTAGCTAGAGAAAGGGTTAGTCCATCCTTGTGGAGCCTCGCGTGCAAGGATAAGGCTGATACTCTGAGAGGTCGCCCGG
>CAKNYM010016694.1:0-11374 GCA_932195095.1 Andricus curvator
CCCCCCCCCCCCTTCCCCTCTCCATCATTAAATGAGGCCTGATGGTCTAAATTTTATCTCTAAGAATTTTTGAAGAAATTTCACTTCAGCAAAAATTAATACAAATTGGTATAAAAGAAAAACTTTTCATTGAAAATGGGTTTCGGGTTCTTCTATTTTCTGTCCACTTTTCAGATTACACTTGAGTTACGCGGCATGATTAAATTGAAAAACTATACGCGGTTATACAATCTTGCATGAAATAAACAAATTAAAGGAAAAATGATCAAAATTTTAGAATCCTATATTTAACTTCTTTGGCAGCTCGAGGAGACACGTTCTGTTCCTTTAAGGACTGATTCGAGACTCATTTCAATAAATGTATATTATTACAACTCACAATATTCCTTGGTATCGAAACATACGTATTTTTATTGTCTTGTTCTTATAATTTAAAAAAATAGTCAAGAGCAATTTTGTAGAACCTATAAAAATTCATAATTTTGTTCTCTTGTCTATTTATTGTATCTTGCGTGATTTCGTGGAAAGGTTAAGGGGTCATTCTATTATCTCACTTTTGAAAAATAGATTTTTTTTCTTTACATTTTTCGATAGGTTATATATTTAGAAATATCTTATCAAAATTTCACACAGAAATTCGGAGTCCTTCTATACTTTTGAGAGCTTCGAGCAAATGCGCGTAGAGAGCTGAGTGCTTGTAAACATCGTAGCGTTGTTTCATTTTGTGCAGTTTCGCTTAGTGAAAATGTTAGATATAAAGTGAAAAACATTATCAAATCAGGAGGATTCATTCAAACAAGCAGAAGGAATATTATATGGTGCAGGGATCGCTGATTAAGTGTAAGTAACTTTTTCTTACAATTTTTATGTTCCGAAAACTTTAAACGCGTTTTTCTCAAAACAACGTTTTTGCGCTCTGCGCGCACGATTTCTCAAAAAGTTTCCAAACGATTACTTTCAAATTTTCTACGTTACACGATTTTTGGAGATTTTTTGTTTAAACTGCCGCCATTTTGTCATTTTTCAAAATGAAAAAAATCCGCTTTGTCATTCCAGAGCTATGATCATACGGATAAAGAAAATTTCTGATTTATTTGTTTCAGATTATGGTGACTGGAGATATCGTGCGCGCAGTGGACATGCCTTTTTTGAGACACTTTGTTTATTGTTAAATAATACCTAAACTAAATAATAATTTTATGTGAAAAAATTGTTTTTGTTAACTTTGAGACAGCATAAATAAACGCTGAAAATTTTATTCAATTATATAAAGTAGTTGTTGATAAAAAAATTCTGGAATATCACCTTTTTTTTGCCGAGATAGTAGAATGACCCCTTAAATTATTACGTGTCTCAGATTGATTTTTCATGGCTAAAACCACAAATATTGTCAGTAGAAGGCTGACTGACGAATCTGACCGGTTTTTTTGAACCACAAACCAGCTTGCGCAAGGAAATTCGAAATAGAAAATTCCTTCGAAAGTTATCGCGTCTTCAGACAAGAGACCGACAGACCAACAGACATGCATCTTTGTAAAAACTATTTTTTCTGACTCAGATGGTCTCAAAACGTGGAGAAAAGACGAAAACTGCTAAGGTCCAAAATCACATGAATCAAGATATTCCATTATAAATGATGAGAATCTAAAAATAACTGATGCACAGCTAGGATTCAGTAACTGATAGGAATCAGTAAACAATTTAACTGATTCAAGTTTAGAGAGCAAGTATGTAAATTTATTTAGAGATGCTTATATGAAATAGTGACGGTCCATATTAGAAAAGGGCCCACTTTGTCGGTCGTAGTTTCAAAGATATTCGCGTTGATATGAACAAGGGAGAAAAATATGGATTTTTGGGTTTCAACGAAAAATCATACTCTAATCTATGCTCTATTCAGCAGTATTATACTTATTTTCCGTGGGCGATCGTGAGCAAGTAAATTGTTATGTTTAAAGGAAAAATATATAACGTGCCCTAATGACATTAGCCAACTTTAAATGCGTTTTTCTCTAAAACCCAGAGCTGCCGTTCTTATCCCAAAATTTTGGGAATTTGTTGGACTGTATTTCTTCAGATGTAACTTTATACAAAAAATGCACCATTTTCTTGTGGACCGTCATATTTAAATAATTTTATAGAAATAGAAAATGCGAAAAAGAAAGAAGTTTAATAAACGAACGCGATTGTGTAACATCGTCCGCCTTATGCATTCAATAAGAAGGAAATATTGTGAAACTTGTAAATAGATTACGTGACCTTAATGAACATGCAGTACTTGAAAATCATATTGTTTCAATGTGGAAAATTTCAAATTATGCACACACTTAATGTATTTCCCCTCACTTTATTTCCGTTAAAAATAATTCCTCCCATCTATGCAGACAAAGAACTTGTTCTTTAATTTTAATAAATCTTTGGTCGAATATAAAAAATACTTTTTTATTAAAAAAATATTTTCATTAGAGCAACAATAATTAATTCTAGTTTTCAATGTCTGTATAAAAACTTGGAATATCATTTTCATCGAATTTCGGTGTCAAATTGATCTAGTATTTACTGTGATTTAATAAATACCACATTATCAAATCAGTATAAAAGCACATGGTAGATTTCTGCAATTCACTATAGTTCTTTACCATCCTAACAATATTTTAAGATAAAAATGAAAACAGTGTTTTGGCGGTTTTTGTAAAAAGTTTTCTTTTGCGTACTTAATATGGAATAAATAAAATTTTCCTAAAAGGCAAGGCCCGCATGGGAAATAATTAATTAACCACGTAAAAGTAGTTTTTCTACATAAAAGCCCAAAAAATGGTTTTAATTTTCATCTAAGAATCTTTCTCGAATACAAAAGCATCATATGATCAATAAATAAAATGCTGTCAATAAAATGTTATGTAACATTGGCAATATCTTTTGAACGAATACTTTCATTTCACGATGATATTTCAATTTTATGTTGAATTGTACAAAAAAGTGTGTGGGTAAATAAAACCTAGTCTTCCGATAAGACTACTGTGATGAATTTATTTCTAGTGTTTGAAATCAAATAAAGTAATTAACGAAAGAAAATCCAATACCGAGAGTTTAAAGGAAAGTTTGAATTTTTTTCGTGTATCGAATAACACAGCTTATTTCATTATAATAGTAATTGTTTTTATATAATATAAAAATTTTAGAATTTTAAATTAGATTAAAATCAAATTCAAAATTCCACTTAGCGTCCAACACTCAAGCCAATGTACATAATTCCTGAAAATAAAAACAAGAATCCAACGACCAAAACTGGACAACTGTAACTGGACTGTAACTGGATAAAATGCTCCTATTGTAATTTGAAAAAAAAAAAAAATTTCTTGAAAAAAAAAAATTTTCTTTGGACAAAAATGAAAAAGAGGTAAGAAAAATGAGAAGGCAACCAACCAAATCCCCTTCCTTCTCTTTTTTTCTTTCTTTCATGCTTTCATTAAAATGTAATGTTGTAATGTTTTTGTGTTGTGATTTGATAATAATAAATATATAAAAGACGAAAGAAATAAAAAAGAGAGAAGGAAGTGGATTTGGTTGGTTGCCTTCTCATTTTTCTTTCCTCTTTTTTATTTTTGTCAAAAGAAAATTTTTCCATTTTCAAGAAATTTTTTTTTTTAAGTTACAATAGGAGCATTTTGTGGTTGTTGTCCAGGGTTGGTCTTTGGATTCTTGTTTTTATTTTCAGGAATTCTATACATTGATAAAGAAGTGAAGAGAAGAAATAACTTTGCTTTTTGAAAGTCCTACAAAATTATCATAAGAACTTTTTGAATTTAAAAAGAAATTGAAAATTAAATTTTGATAAGACGCGTCGTTTTTGTTTTAATCGTGAAAAAATTACACCACAAAGCAACAATTTTAATTTTTGGACAGAAAGACACGAGGTACAATAAAACGTTTAATAAATCAAATTGTTTTTAAATTCTATATAAAAATTTGCTTTTAACCTGTTTTACTCACGAGACACATGATGAGAATTTGTTCATTAAAGCCAAAGGAGCTTTAACAAGAGAGAATTCAAAATCACTAAATTTCAGTTATTGATGGTTTCATCTTTAATTTAAAAAGGTCTGTACACAAATGAGGGAGAAGTACAAAGACCGATGCGAATGTGCTCACGCATTGGGCAGACTTCTTAGGATTAAAACAAAAACTACGCTTCCTATCAAAAACAAGGTAATAACAAATTTGTAGATCCTTTTTGAGTGTAAAATTTTTTCTATTCATATTTTTTCATAGCTTCTTTCGTTTGTCCAAAAAAATTTATTTTTTATTTTTAGTCCTGTTTTTTATGGATAAAGCAAAAACTACTTATTAATGAATTAATTAATTCCAATTTATCTGTATTGAATTACAATCTTCTCATACAAACCAGTACGGTGTGTCCGTAATATTATTCTTCATAGTATAATTAATTCAGCAAATAATTACCACAATCAAATTCTTATTTGAGTAATTTTTTCGCGCTCAGTTTGTATATAATATATTTTCCCTAATTAAGGCCAATATCTTAATTGTTCGTATAATACTTTTTTTTGCCATATTTTTCATTGGGCGTGACTTGATAATTAATTATATTCAGCAAAAAGAATTGTTTAAACAAATTATCATTGTTTATGACTATCTTCATCTATGTCAGTGCCTGATAGTTGCGGTTTTTCGGCACTTTTTACCTTTCTGTCCTTTTTTCACTTAGTGAGGTAGTAATTAATTAAAGATAAGAAAAAAGTTGTTCAGACAATTTAATATTGTTTATAACTATCTTTTCTTAGATGAGTGCTGAAAAGTGGCGGTTTTTTCTGAAATCTTTAACTTTGCATCGCCTTTTTATTTAGGAACAAATAATAAGTCAACCACAACAAAAATGATTTTTCGAATGGTATTGTTGTTTATTTATTGCCAACGGCGATACCACGCTGAAAACACCAGTTCTCGTAAGATCACTGAAGTTAAGCAGCGTTGGGCGCGGTTAGTACTTGGATGGGTGACAGTTCATGAATACTGCGTGCTGTTGGCCCGTCGTGGGTGTGGTGGGCCCACATTGGTAGTAAATATCCACCTAGAAACACTACCCGAATCGGGTAGTGAGGCAATGAACTTTCGAGTTCGAACTGCTAATCAATGTATGTATGTATTGTTGTTTTGAGTGAATTATTTTTGCTCTTTTCCCAATGCTTAAAAAAAATTAATTTCAAGAAAAAAGCTATTTTACACAAGCGGCAAAAACAAGGAATAGAATAATTAGGAATAAGTGGAAGGATTAGGTCTTTAAATGACTTGTAAAAGTTTTTTTTTTATTACAACAAGAAGTTTATTGCAAAGCGTAAAAGAAAAACTTGAAATGGCAAATCTCTAATGTTTATTTATTAATTGTTAGTAATTGAGCAGGCGAAGCAAAGTGAAAGATTTTAGAAAAAACCGCCACTTTCTAGCACCTATCTAAGAAAAGATAGTTATAGTAAGTATACCATTAAGCCATTTCCCTTTCAGGGTAGGCGTGACACTACCCGATTCGGGTAGTGTTTCTAGGTGGATAGTTTCTTGTAGTAAATAACTACAACAACTACAACTACAACTTTAATTAATTATTGCCTCACTAAGTGAAAAAAAGACAGAAAGGTAATGTTGAGTTTTAACTCGATTGAGATAACATTGAGGATTCTGAATAAGATTCACAAAAACGTCTTTTTTTCTTATGGGACATACATGTTAAACTTCATGGGGCTTGCGCCACCCCTAAATATCATTTTTTTTCGAAAGAAAAAAAAATGGATTTATTTTTGTGCGGATTAGAACAAATTTCTGGGGTGTCCCATAAAAATTCGAAAACAAATTTTTTGACCACCCTACTGTATAAATTATTCAAGAAAAAATACTTACAGAAATGAAAAATGTAGCAAATTGAAAAGTTTGATGAAATGAAATGAATGTGTAATATTTTTAGCATTATTGAAACAAGAGGAAGGCTGCGTATTTCGAGAAAACCCAGAATTATTCATACAATTTATCTGTTTTACCTTGCCTTATTGACATTGAAATAGTATATTATGCGCCTAGGCCGATAAGACATACACAAGTCGAAAAAGACTCTCCGGAAATTTATGGAAATTTTCGGTAATTTATGGTAATCTTACAGATAATTTATGGCAACTTCAGATAAATGAACCAAAATTCAATTTAATTTTTTAAATAAATTTCCGGTAATTTACGATAATTTGATCAGTTATATATGGTTACTTCCCATAAATTACGGCAACATTCTATTATCTGCAATCAAAATTTTCTCACAGTTTTTACGATGAGTGGGCTGATTATCGTAAAATTGCGACCTCATAGATGTATAATTTTCATTATTCACCTCTGACTTCACTTTTCAGTCCCTAGGGAGTAAAAAATAGAGCTTTAGCCCTGCTTCATAGGCGTCGAAAAGGACTGAAATCATGCATGTGTTATAAAAACAATCTTTTCTCTGATAGCACGCATCTAACACGCATTGAGTCGTTCATTTCACAGTAAGATAAATATTTTTTTCAATTCAACCAACCATTTCTTTAACATAATTTATTCACTTCAACAAAAATTGAACTTTATAACATTTTTTCGTTACAAATCTCAATCGTTTAAAATTGTACAATCAAATTAAAATTCTAAGGAAAATTGTATTCTTTAGTATTCCGAAGAGTGGGAATTAGCACATAACGCATCTGAAAAAGTAGTTTTTGATCAGCCTCGATTAATGAATTTCCATCTTGACCTCACAATAAATACAGAAGATTTTTTTCTCGCTTCTAAGATCCAGAATCAGAAGCTCATGCTTTTCCTTTTTTTTAGCGCTGCTGTAGTGCACTTTAAAAACAATAATTATTATAATTCAGTTTGCTCTAAATCTTTAAATGTTTTGAAAGTTTATCCTTGAAGAAAAAACAAACTCTGTGACAGCCATACATATTTTTAAAACAATCTCACAAATCATACAGTTATTCGTAATGCTCAAGATAAGATATTCTACTTATTTTTTTATGCCTGTTTTTTCTGATTCCAATGTCATGCACTTGAACTACTTTTTAGGTTGTTGGTTCATAATTCACATTTTTGAAATCTTAACCGTAAAATAGAACAAGAAGTTTTTTTTTATATTTATTGTAAATGTTTTTAATTGGTAATTTCTCCAAATCGAAAATTTGCAGGTGTCTTCAAAGTATCGTATTTCTTGGATAAAGCGTTGATCTAAAGGTGTTGTAAGATTTTTTGTAGAAAACTTCTGGGAAGTTCGGGGGGGGGGGGGGCTCGGATCTGAATACCTGAAACTCTTGACAAACTAAATTTTCAAAATTTTTAAACCATCCGATTTTTTAACTCTTATGTTTTTGACTTTTTCTAATTATATTTTTTGTGGAACTCAAAAATAAAGTCGAATTTCTGGAAAGTGTGGGATGGCTATGTTTGAAAATTATATTAATTTTCATGCCTCTTGAAGCAAGAGTACATTTTTATACGATTCGCATTTTGTTATTTGTAGGAAAGCTTCTCTTAACATATAAGTGAGTTTATTTATGGTAAGCAATATCTAGATGGAAGTCATGACAAATTTTCTCAATCTTTTCGTTACGTATTTTGGTTGGCAACCATCCCGAATTTTTAATGTTTAAAAGTGCAAAATAATATAATTTCTTCAAAATAGTTATAATTCTAGACACCACCTTATACGGCAGAATCAATTAAAAAAATTTAGCAATTATTTTGAATTTTCTAAAACAGAAGCAAAGGCGGATCGACTTTTTCAAACATGAGGTAATGTTAAATGAATATTCGTTCCGCAATTACGCAATTTTTGTTTATTCTCTCAGACTCGTCGTGAACGTGAAAGAAGACAAACAATTTCGTAACTTCAGACGAAAATGAATATTTTCTGTACTATCACGTTTTAATTGTATCTGCTGAGAATTTTGATATTCGATAACTCTATTTATTCAATAAATTTTCTCAGGATTAAAATTACTATTTAAATAATCTACAATATTAGTTATCTCTTCTTTCACCGAGAAAAATGTTAAAAATAAGATAATAGTAATTGGATAATGACCGTTATTTTAGTTTTCTCTACTTGAAACAGAATTTGTGTTATTTTCTCACCTTCTTAAATTATTGGAAATGATGGCATCATACTTTCATAGTTTTGGCTGCCTTTCTTAATATATGATCTAGCAATAGATTTTTGTTGACTGTCAATGTCTGATAATGAAAAAATATTTTCATGATACAGATTAAAATATAAGGAAAAAAGATTAATAATTGCATACGATTCACCTATGATGTACCGAAATATAAACACATTATCTTATGTCAGTAACGGGCGGGATTTCTCAATGTGGATATAAGAAGATAATTTTGTATGGAAAATATACTTAATAATCTCTTTTATTAAAAACGCTTGATTAGAAATCGTCAAACAAAAAAAAAAAATTTGAAATAGCAGTTCCACTTTTAACCAAAGAGTTGATGGTTAAACCCGAATGAATAAATGTTTCACAAAAAGTGTAATATTTGATGTTTCAGCCAAAAAAGATTTTAATTTTTGATGAAAATCAGTTGAATTTAACCAAAAAAGACAGATTTTCAACAAAATGCTTGAAAATACATTACATTTTTTTTTTAAATTGTTGAAGAACAACACAGGTCACGAAAAAAAATTAATAGACAAAAGTTGTTCACCCATAAAAGAGATAAAAATTTGTTAATACTCACTTTCAGATAGGACGCGTAGTTTTTGTTTTATTCGTAAAAAAACAACATTGAAAATAAAAAATAAATTTTTTTTGACAAACGAAACAAGCTAAGGGATCATTCGTATATTACGTAAGACGTTTTTCTTTTGTTTATATCGTTGTGTCCTTCTCAAATTCACAGCAATTTGATTCTCGTCTTTATTGAAACAAGAGAAAAACGTCTTACGTGATATATGGACGATCCCTAAGAGAAAAGACGGATTACCAAAAATTGTGCAGCTAGGAAAGATCCACAAATTTGTTTTTAAACACTTTTTGATAGGGTGCGTAGTTTTTGTTTCAATTGTAAAAAATAACATTGAAAATTTTTTAAAATTGTGGAAAAACGACACAAGGTACGAAATTTTTTAGGGTGTCCGAAATGAAAATTACTACAAAATAAAGTACAAATATTAAAGTCATCATGAAAAATAAAATTTGTACTTTATTATGCAATATCTTAATAAGCTTCAACAAAAGAGAATTCACAATCACCAAATGACAGTTGTTGATCCTTTCACCTTTAATTTCAAAAGGTCTGTTCACAAATGTGGAGGATGTACAAAGTCTGAGCGTGCCGCCTATTCAATTTTGCTCCCCTAAGCCATTTGAAATAATCACAGGAAATCATATGTTTGACCTATGCTAACCCGAGAACAAATTGAACTATCAACGTCCGATGGTGATGTCTTTGCAGCAAGTTTGCAATTCCGTATTGATTTCAGGAGGAATCGACAAAGCTCAAGTAGGCGCCTCCCATCCAATCAAACAGTATTTTCGCGTAGATTGGGTAAACCATATGCAAACCGCAATCATCGAAATAATTAATTTGATAGAAAAAAAAAGCAAAACTAAAATACGAGATTGGTCCTGATCCAAAGTCGGATCGAAATTTCACATCTAACTCCTAGTTAGAAATAATAATAACAATCAATGTGTTTGTTAGAGTTTATTGTTAGGACTATCTTTACGAAAACCGGTTGTAGTTGCAAACTTCAGTTCAGCTGACTATTATTGTCAAGAGTCGCATTCTGTTTGAGTATTTAATCAAGATTGTTTTAATGAAATATTTGATTACCTGAATTTCCTTTTTTCCTCATAAAACGAAATGTTCAGTAGGTTATGAACTTCAGTTAACATATAATGCAAAGATGTAAAGAGTTTCTCTACCCTCACAGCGATTTTTCCATTATACTAGACACATTTAGAAAGCTTCTTGTGGTCGTTAATAATAAACGAACATGGCGGCTTCTGAAATTTCGCAGCATTTTCTTATCGATGTGTAATTTCAAAAATGTTGTCCCTTTTTCGTATTTCTCACGAATTTTGAGATACTTATGGAAAACTAAAATTTTAATATTTTTCTATCAAATTTCATATGGATATAGGCGTTTCGACTCACAGATTCCCATATTTTTTCTTTTAAATCGCCATTATAAAAATTAAAAAACAAAATCATATTTGAATTCAAGTCCAGATTATCTGGTCCTTTTTTTATCTGCCGAAAACCCTAAATGACCCTCGGCAGCAGTTCCATTCGTCTTACCACTGAAAGACACAACCATAAACGTGGGATATAATTCGAAATCTATGAAGTCTTGCTTATGAGACGAAGCCAGATTTCAACATCTTGACGTCATACCCAAGACAAAATATTTTTTCTTGACACGAACGGGAAAAGCGGCGGCTTTCGTACCTCGTCGAAAATCGCGAAAATAGCCTTTTGCAGCACTCTGTGGTGTAATATTTTGCGTTATCCGATTGTCGGAATAAAAATTAAATGTACATTAGAGTGGAGTTATTTTCGTCTTCAGGACTGGACGAATGACTGCCATCACATCACTGCCATCCTTTGTCGATCGGATTTAACCGATGCAAAATGAGTTAACGTGCTCATTGTTGTGTGTTCATTTTGTATACGCGCCATGGGGCGAAACGTGGGAATGCAAACTCGCGTAATTTGGCAGCACTCGGTTCCAGGGATCGTTTGCATTTCCACTCTTTCGCCCTTTAACGCGGTATCTACACTGTTAGAAAAATCTCTACTAAATTCAGTATACATGTAATGGAAGCAAAAATGCATAACGTGAACTTAAATTTAGTATACCAGCGTACAGTAAATTTAGTATATTCATACTAAATTTAGTATACACGTTTTGCGGGGGGGGGGGTGACACTCTTTATATGTCATAAATTAAATTACGTTAAAACACTATATTAATTTATTTTGGTTGAAAGTTCTCTTTGTTTTAAAACATTATAAGCCACTTTTCATTTTCAATCCAATGATCTGAGAGAATTTGAAAATATTTTCCGGAAACTTTGGGACGTTTTGGATCTCAGAATTCAAGAAATATAGGATTCCATGCGATTTTCGCGACTTTTCATCATCTCTTATGAGCAAATTTCACGGTATTTCAAAAACTTTGAGGTATATTGAGATCTTTCCTAATTTGAGAGAATTTTCGAGTTCTTTGTGATATTTTAAATGATTTTAACGAATTTTCAAATTAATACAGTGGTTGAAGGAAATTCGAAGAAATTTAAGGAGTCTAGATTCTTTATTTCGTATTTTT
>CAKNYM010016695.1:0-19436 GCA_932195095.1 Andricus curvator
ATATGATACGCGCCACGATGCGACGTACCATCTGAGACTACACAGATGACTGGATATTTTAAAATCTGAGATGTTAGAATTTAATGCCTGAAGATTATAAGAATTTAACATCTAGAGATTATATTTGGTAACATCTTCATATATTAGAAAAATATTATAGATTATACGCGCTAATATACTTTTCCATACGGTGTATTATTCTTTAATTCTATTATCCAGTTCGTATAATCCATTTTTCTCAGTGTAATTTATTATTTTTATTGAAAAGCGAAAGGTTCTAGACATATGTCCAAATACGTTTTCATTTCCATTTATAATAATTCTTAAACTGAAGTCTCTTGAAGGCACTGAATTCTTTGAAGTTACTGAAATCTTCTAAAGTCACTAAAATGTTATAAAGCATATCTTGTGAATCAGTTCTTTAAAAAAATGTCAGTGACTTCAATTGACCTTAGAATACTCTAGTCAATTTAAAAGACTTCAGTTACTTCCGGAGGATTTAGAAAACTACAGAGATAAAACTACCCTTCATCGTAACTTTCCCTAATAAGAAAGTGAGTAAAATAAAATAAACGAATTCAAGTGTAGATTTTCCAAGAATGATTTAGATTATGCTAGTTTCAAATAATTATACTCTAGTGTTATAAAATACGAGAATTCATGTGAATGATTCTGTTCCTAATTAACATTTTTAATACTGTAAAGTTTAAACAGCTATTTATACATATTAAGGATAATTAACCCTCTAATAAAGGCGTGTAATAAAATCGCTATAATCAAGTATTACTACTTTAAATTACTTTAGCAAGTTTCCAAACCAAAATGAGGAATTTATAGTTCAAAACTTTTTGTTGTAATATTTTGTTATTTTAAGGGTTTTAAACCCCTCTGATAAAGGTGTTATTATATGATTCGACTACGCAGCTTGTTTGCTTATTGTATTTTTTATAGGAGTGACGTTAATCCTTACGTTAAAAATAAACTATTTCTTTTAAGCTGGATTTTTTATTAGGGTTAGTAATGATAAGGGTAGTTTTAACACTTAAGAAGGTGATAGAAAATCAAATTCAATTCTGGCAGCTATGAGAAAATATGTGTCTCCTATTTTTAATGCTGTATGTAAGAGAGAACGAAATCTAAGGTGATCACCTAAAAAACATTCCTTTCGTTTGGAGAATCTCAAGGCGTGAGATAAGGGGCTACTGCTACAGGCAAGAGTGTATTTTTTATGCCAGTGCTGGAGAATTTATCACTTTTCCGCCCTTTCGACCAAGAGAAAGAGAAAAAGGAGAAATGAAATTGTGATTAAATGGCGTTCATTGAAAATAAATCTACTAAATCCTCCCTCTCTCATCTGAATGTCTGTCTAGTACAAGATAACTTATGCTGACCGAGTATTCCAAAAGTAAAACTTGATTTCTAGTACATCGTAGAAACAGGTGGAATTCCTAATTTACGATCCAAGTGATAATATTGATACTATTCAAGTGAAGATGGAGGAACTACTGCGAAATATTTGCAGTTGTATATATTGAATAATTAAATTTGTTTAAATTTTCTTCCTATACCCAGAGAAAAGTTTTGTTTGAATGAAAGAAATCGCTTCCTCACGTCGTTTTTAATTTGTTTGATTTTTAATGATTCGGTTTTTTCCTTCCTTGAATTAAAGAAATTATTTGTTTAATACAATTTATTCAATTTGAAAATATATTTGTTTATTCAAATAACGTACTGGTAAAAATTGAAGAAATAATGGATTTAATCTCATTATTTTAAACCAACTCCAGTAAACGTATGTAACGAATCATTTTTTCCCTACTGTGACATTCTTGTTTTATACTTAACGCTTTTTCTTGACTCTTATTTACTTAATTTATTTGATTGACATCACTTCAATAAAAATTTTACAAATCCTCGAAATCCTGAAAAGGTAATGTTAAGTTAATGCGTTAAGTGTTTTTTTTTCTTATAAAGGGCCGTTCAAAAAACACGTAACGCCTTCAGGGGGGGGGGCACCTCCAGCGTTACGCTAATGTTAAAGTTACATACACTTACTATAGAAAAAGCGTTACGAAGGGGTTGGGGGGGGGGTTAATATTTTCAGAAAAAAGTGTTACGTATTTTTTGAACGGCCCCTAAGAATAATACTTAGTTGGACAAAGTAACGGTATCTTGGTATTGCAACAAATAATAAAAAGCTGCATGCGAAAAATAAAGGAGGCTCAAAAGTAACAAAATATTTTTTTAATTTGAAAAGATTTTCCTTGGGACAATAAACTATTTGTTTAACTCAAATAAAAGAAACTAAGATGCTTTAAATCAAAGAAACTTTTCATTAACTGTGAACCAATGCACAAATTTCTTTGATTTAGTGAATTTTTTTTTTATTCGAAAAAACTTTTTCCCGTTTTTGTTTTGTTTTGGCCATACCACGCTGAAAAACCCAGTTCTCGTCAGATCACTGAAGTTAAGCAGCGTTGGACGCGGTTAGTACTTGGATGGGTGACCATTCAAGAATACTGACATGAGTGCTGTTGGCACATCGTGGGTGTGGTGAGCCCACACTTTTAGTTATTTATAACTACAAGAAAAACCTAGAAACACTACCCGAATCGGGTAGTGTCACGCCTACCCTGAAAGGGAAATGGTTTAATGGTATATATATGCTCACAATCAGAAAAATGTTATTTTGGATGGGTACTCTCCATGTTTCGTTTCACTGTGGTTAATTTAGTAGAATAATACATTTAATCTCTTTCAAGATTTTCTATGTTTTTTTGAAACATAAGCTTTTAAAAAGTAGTAACATTTCGAGTTTTTAACAACTAATTCATGAAACTTGGAAAAGGAAAGATGTATATATCCTTTCACTGCATTTTAGCACCATTTAAAAATTAATTATTTTAGATAGAGCGCACGTTCAGAATACCTGATTCAAGGAAGCATTAAACTCTGAGAGAAAGCTTCTTCTACTATATCTATATGGGTGCGTATACCTATGGATAGACTTCCCTCTGAGTTTTGCAGAGGTTCTTCGGTCGAATATTTATAAGGACGTTTCGTTAAAATTTCAAGGGGATTGTCGGGAAGGAATGAATTTTATTTTCAAGGGCAATGGCCTTTGTTTCGTGTATTTATAGAGAAGAGAAATATCGCATTTTTAATACTTTTAAAGAATACACAGAGGAAAAGTTTGTGATAATTATTACTATATTAGTACGGATATCACGGGATGAGTGAAAAATAAGGTACAGGATACCTTTATGTTGGTAGGGTATTTAATAAGTGATAATTAGGTATGTTAATCCAAAAAAGAAGAAGAGTTACTTTAAAATATGGTAATTCCGATTGGCTTTTAGTAAAAATGTCTACGATTTTTTTCACAATTTTAATCTCAGATTAATAACTAGAAAGAAGAATATCCGAAAAATGAACAGATTTACTTAAAAAATTGTCAAAATTCCAATTTTTGGTGTATTTTAATATAAAAATTCGTCTAATATTGAAATTTCATCCTTCTCAAAAACTTTTAGTTAGATTTGGCTAGATGCCTCATATTATGTAGATCAGACACACTGAAATAAAGTTTTGTACCCGTGAACTTCACATCTTTCCTAAAAACTAAAACCGCGGGATATTTTTTGCTCAAAATATTGTGGTCAGAAGTCACTTCTAAATAAGTGCAGAAAGTGTCCCCTACCAGGAAAAGTGCTTGAAATTATTTTTGGAGTTGCTTTAACATCCATTAAAGATTCAAGCAAGGAAATCGAGATTTCCTAACAAACAAAATCACGGCAGATTTTGTTAATTAAGTATTGGGATGGGAAATCACTTAACAATAAATGTGGGAAACATCGCCTAGCAGGAGAAGTCGTTAAATTAATTTTAAGAGTTGTTTTAACATCCTTGAAAGATTTAATCAAGGAATTTGATGTTTCAAAACAATCAGAACCACTTGGATTTAATAGTTAGGAAATGTTGATTTCATTGCTTGGATGTTCAAGGGATATTAAAACAACTCTTAAAATAAATTTAACGACCGTTCCTGCTAGATGATGTTTTCCACAATTATTGTTAAGTGATTTCCGATCAAATTAATATAATCGAAAAATTTCCTGTGATTTTGGTTTGTTAGGAAATTTCGATCTAATTGCTTTAATCTATAAGGGATGATAACAAATCTCTTAAATTAAATTCAAACACTTTCTCTGATAGCGGACACTTCCTGTACTTAGGGGCCGTCCATAAACTACGTTACCAATTTTGGGTTATTTTTTACTCAGCCGTTGGTTAAACACAGATTCCACGTTTATACTGTGTTTTTCGCGTTTTTAGTGAGTTGAATTTCGAATATGCCTGCGTCACCGTGTGTTCAACTAGTAGTTGAATTTATAACGAAAAAGATTTTCTACCGAAAGATTAGAATTGTCAACACAAAAAGATGAATTTTCAACAACAAAAAATTAATTTTTCAACAAACAGTGGCTTCGACAACCAAATAGTTAAACTTTCAAAGCAAAGAGATGAATTCTTAAAAAAACAGTTCGACGCCTCCATTCAATATGAGTCTATGTGCTGACAGCGCTCTGTATGAGACTATTCCCTATGCTTATACACAGCGCATAGTCTCATACACGGCGCTGTCAGCAGATAGACTCATATTGAATGGAGGCGTCGAGTTAAGGTTGTAATCAAATGGTTAAATTTTTAAGACACAAATGTTAATTTTCAACCAACAAAGATGAATTTTTTATCAATAAAAGTGACTTTTGGACATAAAAGATAAATTTTCTATACAAAAGGACGTACTTTTAACAAAACAGTTGAATTTTTAAGACAAAGAGACGAATTTTTTAGAAGACATTTAATTGCTCAACGCAAAAATATGAATTTTCAACAAAAAAGTTCATTTTCAACCAAGAAAGATGAATTTTCAAGTAAGAAAGATGACTTTCTTACCATATAATATGAAGTTTCAATCCTACAGGATGAATTTTCAACAAAATTTTCTAATTTCCGATCAAAGAGATGACTTCAACAAAATAGTTAAATTTTTGACAAAATAATCAAATTTGTAACAAACTAGTCAATTTGTTTACCACATAGCTGAATTTTTAACATTTTGAAATTAATTTTTAACAAAGTAGATTAATTTTTTACCCAAAAGACGAATTTTCAACAAAAGAGTTATGTTTTAAACCAAAGAGGTGAATCTGAAAAAGAATGAATTTTGAAGAAAGCAGTTCAACTTTTAACCAAGTAGTTGAATTTTTAACAAAATAGTGCAATTTTCAACCAAAGAGATGATGTTTCTACCAAATAGTTTAATTTTGAAGCCAGAAAGACGAATTTTCTACAAAACATTTGAATTTTCAACCCCGAAGTATTAGTTTTCAACAAGAAAGTTAGAACGAAATAGTTGAATTTTTAACTAAAATGATGAATCTTCAAACAAAACAATGAATTTTTTACAAAGTAGTTTAAGTTTCAATGAAGTAATAGATTTTTCAACAAAAGGATGAATTCTCAAGAAAAATTGTAATAGTTGATATTTCAAGGAAAAACTATTACAATTTGAAATCGAAACAGTCGAATTCAACTAAAAGAGACGAATTCTCAACAAAATACATGAACTTTTAACAAAGTAGTTACATTTTCATCCGAAGAGATCAAGTTTGAACTAAAATGATGAAAATGTATAGAATTCCTGAAAACAAAACAAGAATTCAACGATCAAATTTGGAGAACCACCACAAAATGCTCCTATTGTAATACCTAAAAACAAAAAAATTTGTTTCTTTGGACAAAAATAAAAAAGAGGAAAGAAAAATGAGAAGACAACCAACCAAATCCCCTTCCTTCTCTTTTTTATTTCTTTCTTCTTTTTTATTTTTATTATTATCAAATCACAATATGAAAGCATTTATAATATTGACCAACGTTTCGGTGCTCATGCAGCACCCTTATCAATGTAAGAAAAATTATAGCAGGTGGGAACAGCGCCGAAACAACGAAGCTCTCTCCTCCATACCTGAGATCTAAGTGTGGGTCAAAAGGCAAATCCGTTATAAACACATCAGAAATAAGAAAAAATAAAGTTTCATGAAAGCATATCGCTAAATGTAATTAATTATACTAGAATAACTTTTGTTTAATTTATCCAAATCAGTTTTTAAATTAATAGACAACTTACAAAAAATGAATTTTCAACAAAAGAGTTTGACATTCAACCAAATAATTGAATTTTCAACCGCAAGGATGATTTTTTTACTAACAAGAATAATTTTCTACCAAAAAAGATGGATTATCAACAAAATACATGAATTTTCAACTACAAAAGATACATTTTTAACCAAAAGTGGAATACCTAAATGTTTGATAAAAAAATTAATTATTAACCAACAATGAAACGAATTATCAACACAATAGTTAAATTTTAAACCAAAGAGATGAAACTTGAACCAAAAATTTGAATTTTCAACAAAATGGTTGACTTTTCAACCAAGCAGTTGAATTTTTTAAAAGGAAGGTTATTTTTTAATAAAATTGTAGCATTTTCAAGAAAATAAATAAATTTTCAACCAAACAGTAGGATTTTTAGCCAAACGAGAAGAATTCTGAACCAAAAATAGTTGGATTTTCTTATTTGGTTCTATTAATTCGTTACCGTTGTTAAAATGTATCACTAGGAAACGTACTTAACGTTATCTAAGTTCGTAAAATTACTTCCACTGACCCTTCCCCCGTTACCCTGTTACCACCTTAGTTTTTGGCGCGACCCCTTCTCCCTTCAAATTGGTAACGAAGTTTATGGACGGACCCTTATTTTGAAGTGATTTTTGACAGTAATAGTTCATTTAAAAAATCTCCTGTGGTTTTGATTGTTAGGAATTGTACATTTCCTGACTTAAATATTTAAGGGGTGTTAAAACAACACTTAACATAAATTGACATACTTCTTCTGGTCGGGGACATTTTCTGCACTTATTTAGAAAAGATTTCTGTTCACAATAGTTGATTCAAATTATCTCCAGTGGTTTTTGTTGCTGGAAAATTTCGATATCCTTACTTGAATGTTTAAGGGATATTTGAGCACTTAAAAATAAATTAAAACACTTTTCTTTGTATTGGAGGGTTTCTAAACTTATTTTGTAGCGCTTTTTTACTCCAATAGATTAAGCAAAAAACATCCCTCGGTTTAGGTTTTAAGGTACGAAATTCTTGCTTCAGTTGGTCTGGTCTGCATAATATGCGGCATCTAACCAAATGTAATTAAAGTTTTGGAAAAGAATAACATTTCAATAATAGACGAATTTTTCTATTAAAATATTATGCATCTGACCAAATCTAACTACACGGTATTTAGAAGGATAAGATTTCAATAGTAGACGAATTTTTCTATTAAAACAACGTAAAAATGGAAAGTTTGGCATTTGTTTGAGTAAGAACTGTCAATTTTTCTGACAAATTTTTTCGAGTTATTACCATTACCTATCTTTATATTTATTTATGATTCTATTCATTATATATCATATTTCATCATTATGAATCATATACTATATAATTCTGAGATGACAAGATATATTATATTCATTCAAATTTTAAAGATTTTAAGAAAAATGTTAGAAAATTTGTTGTAATCGTTGAAACCTGTAGATTCGCAGTTTCTAACTTTCACAACGGTAATCAACAGCTTGAAAAAATAGTAATTTCTCATTTTTAATCCTTGGATCTAAGTTTGATAATAATTGTAAGCCTTTTTTCCCAGATGCCAAATTGATATGTTACCATACTCATTGGTAACGATTATACTACGTTTGTGGATAAATTTTCCAAACAATTTGCATATGAAATTTTTATTTGTCACTCGCCCCATCATATCCACATATCAGGCTACAAGTTTTCCTAAACGTTTTCTCCGTGTAGTTTCTAGTTATTGTCAGTGACATAGTTACAACTAAACTAGCAAATAAAATTCTACAGATTCTCAGTAAAGATTTATTGAAATTTTATTGATTAACTAGTAATAAGATCAAGCTTGGTAATTAATCTTGAAAAAATTATTCAAGAACTTTGAATTATAAAAAAGGTGTGCTTAGATAAAGATTAGGATGATGAACAATATGTACCATCCAAAAAAACATAATTTTATATCAGTCAATCGGTATTAAAAATGAGAAGCTAAGGATTCTAGTATTTTGTACTCACGCGGCTTCCTTTTAATTGAAAAAAGTACAAATATGTTATTAGGAGAATAGCAGCATTCATTTCCGTTGTTAGTCAGTTTTTCTGCATATCTGCAAATTCGAAATATATTTTCGATTCGCTTCCGGTATCATCGTAGAAACTATTAAAAAAAAAAACAACCTTATCAAATATTCAACCAAAAGCTCACGCTTCATACTACTGAACGTTTTCACGTTAAAAGCGGCTTTCAATTGACCACTATCGAAGGTACCATCGATTTTAGAGTTGCCTTTGTCAGAGTGATTTTAAGCAGAAGCGACTTTTTTAATCTTATTTTGGAGAACGTCCAAATTCAACGCGATTTTGCATTTTATGCTTTTACCTCTTTTTGAGTTGCCACGGTCCGTCGAGGCGGAATGGGAGAAATAAAGGGAGGAAGGACGACCAGCAGAAATGTAGGAAAGAGGGTTGGGGCTTGAAATGGGAAAAGGCAAAAGGGGTGAACGGGTGAAGTAGTGAGGGGGTAAAACTGTAGGTAGGTGGGCATAACGTCGTTATGCAGATAATACACGAGGAACCGCGTATTATGCCGCGAAACTGAGAAAGTTCTTGCACGCGTCCGCACGGTACAGCTGCCGCAATGGCGGGTGGCATCGACCCGGGCGGCTTTTACGAAGATAACATCTCCGCTTATGAGGCATAGCTTATCTCCACCTTGCCGTAGATCTTTCGGTGCACAGAAGCCGCATTATACCCACCGGCCGGGCAGACTCTCCTTTATAATCCATTACAGCTTCTAAAACACCCGACACCCCCAGTTTCCGCTAGCTTTAGCAAGAACCTCTATGTACTATCAGTGTACCAAAGCTTCTCAAAGTTATCAAATCCCTAGAACTGTCAGGAACCATGAATGCATTCAGTAAGATCAACAACGGGACAGACAGTGTGATCTACCAGATGATAAGCTAAATATAAATTGTTGCTCCCTGCTAACCGCTCAGCTTCAACATTTTATTGCAGGGTAAATGTTCCAGTTCTTGATCATTTGGATAATGCCATTAAGTTCCCGAGATAGGGGACGTGCATACATTTCGTTATGTTTTTTTTTTCTGAAACTGTGAACCACGTATCCCCCTTTGTAAGGTTCTGTAAGTTTTGATCCAAGTAGTTGAATTTTCAACTAAAAAAGATGAATTCTCAACAAAAAATGTAATAGCTGATATTCTTCTTTATCCATAATTTGTCCCCTAGGGGTTTACAGGACTTTCGTTTTTGACCATATTACCACCTACATATTTCATATCATCTTATATTTACTATTTACAACTATTTAAAAACTTATATCTAGATCCTCAATTCTATTTTTACGATGGCACAATTTTGGATGTACTGGCGAACCAGTAAGCGAGCGATCGAAAATGAAAGACCGATAGGGCGAGCGAGAGCGAATGCGCAACTTACCTATATATATATTATTATATAACCATTACTTACAAATCTTTACGCTTTTGAGCGACATCCGTTTACTTTTTCTTTCACTTCTCTACCTCAATCTTGCAATTTTTTTACATTCAATCTTTTATTCTCTCTCTTATTTGCTCCTTTAGCCCCCTCCAATTTTTTCATGCACTCCTCACCCAATTTATCCTTCCCTAAAATCTTCACCACATTCTCTGCCCAGTTTCCTTTATCTTTCATTCCTCTCCTACATCCTTCCCATACATGCTCCCATGTTTTCTCTTCCCATTCACAGATTCTGCACTTTCTTTTCTTTTTCTTTTCCCAGTGCATCTCTTCTCTCACCTTGTTTCCCAATTTAAATCTTGCTATTCTGGTTCATCTTCTCTCTCCCCATACCTTTTCTGAATACTTTGGTACTCCTTCCTTTTTTATCATCTTGAACTAGTTATTATATTTCAAATCCTCAATCATCACCCATCTTTCTATTAATTATCTTTTCCTGTCTTTCTTCTCCAATTCTTCATAGTTTTCTCCAGTCCCTTTTCCTATATCTCTATCACTGGAGAACTCCCTTCTTTCTTCTTCCCATCTCGTTAATACTATCGCCCACCCTCTCCTTTCTTCTACCTCCTTCAGACACTTTCACGTTCACTTTTCCTTTCCGTCTCTTAGCTTTGCGATTCCAAGAAAAGATTTTTATTTTTATCCAATAACAGTCGAATTAAACCGATAAATATTAATTTTCAACAAAATAGTTCAATTCTAAACAAAAGCAGATTTATTTTCAACAAAACAGTTGCATTTTTAACGAAAAAAGAATAAATTTAGTCAAAAATGTTGAATTTCTAAGTCAAAAAGACGAGCTTTCTACAAGACAGTTAAATTTTCAACGAAATAATTGAATTTTCAACCAGAATGATGAATTTTCAACCAAGAAGATTGATTTTCAACTAAAAAAAGACGAATTTGCTACAAAATAGTTGAATGTTCAACCAAATAGATGAATTTTCTACTGAAATTGTGAATAATTCACTCAAAAAATTATTTTTGATGAAAGTAGTTCAACTTTCAACCTAAGAGTATGAATTTTTATAATCATACTCAAAATATGTGGAAATTTATGGAAATTTACTTGAAATTCTAGAATAATAAATTTGGTAATTTATGAAAATTTATAGAAAAACTGTTATTGTCTATAAACAACAGTTACAATAAATCAGCAAGCCCTAATTAGTAATTATACGACAAAAGTGAATTAAACCAAGAAGCGAAGAAACATATTCAGCTAATGACGCAAAAAGTAATATAAATTTTATAAATAAATGAAGAATAATTTTCAACATTACTGATATTTCCTCCGTTCGTATCCGCTATGTTAACACTGTAACATATTATTTAGCGTTTTACGTAATCTATTGAAGAATTTATTGTAAATATCAGTTTAGCCAATGACGATTATTTGATGCCTGGCTCAAATTCGCTACTTGACATGAAAATCAAATTTATCAACCCTAATGTGTTAGCAATGCTTAAACATGTCAATTTCCGAAAACATTTAAAGTCCAGGCAATGACGCACAAATATTATTCTCTCAGATTATATTCATGTCCATTAGTGACACCAATTTTTTTTAACAACAGGGACATTGAATTTTGCGCTATATGAGAATCAACCATTTGGAGTTTTTGCGTTGCAAAACATCGCAAAAAGTTCCAAAAACAAGTACAATTTTATTTTTCAATTCACAAATAATTTGAGAAACTTAATTATAAACAATCATTTTTTCACAATGTGTACTAAAAATTGTATGATTTTTTCAGCTAATAATCTCATTTTAGTGGAAACGGTGTATATGTCATTTGGTAATGCCACCATTCAATCATATTAACGTATAACATTAAAAAGATTATTACAAATCTTCAATTTTATTATTTTGCGTCACTTCTTAATATAATACGACGTCAAAATTTCGATGCCAATAATCTTTCTGAATTATAAAAAGATATCACCGCAGCCTCGCCCTCGCCTCGGTTCAAGATCGTTGCCTGTCTAAACACTGAGTTGTACTACTTCAAGATAACGTACAGCCGATAAAGCTTGACCGATTTGAACGTAAAAAAATTTGAAAAAAAGCTGATAAAATTTCCCATAGACTTTTTGAGCTCGATTTTTGATTTAGTTTCTCAATTTCTTCATGAATAAACAAATATGATGAAAAAAAGTTCATTTCGACGCCTCCATTCAATATGAGTCTATGTGCTGACAGCGCTCTGTATGAGACTATTCCCTATGCTTATACACAGCGCATAGTCTCATACACGGCGCTGTCAGCACATAGACTCATATTGAATGGAGGCGTCGATTTGTACTTTTTGTCGTTCCCGGTGGTCGTAAATAATAGAAAAATTGTTCTGATCGCCTACGTTTTGTAGAGTGACATCAGTTGAGGAGGTTTTGTTCTTATATATAATAAACAAAACAAATTTTAAAAAGAGAATATTCATCTACTGAAAGTGTGTTCTCTATAATTTTGAATAATTTTAGGTTATTTTGAAGTAATACTGCAAGAAGTTTGGATGGAAACAATATTATATTGGAAAAAATTTCCCCTGAGATGATTCTAGTTAATATTATGCACAAATTTGATAACCACATGCATTATTCGGGCATTTCTCGATGGAAAAATTCGCTTTTCAATGTTATTCATTTTAATTTGGAACTTTATGATAATTTCAGCAAAATTCAGGATTAGTCTATAAATTTGATGTTTGTTTTAAACAAATTTAATAAATAAATGCATTATTTGGGTATTTGTCGACAATAAAATTAGTTTCTTTTTCAGTGGCAGTACTTCTAATTGAAAATTCCATGTTAGTTTCAGTAATATTGATAATTAGTTGATAAATTGTACGATTTTTTCAACAAATTTAAGAAACAAATGCATTATTCGGGCATTGGTCGACGGAAAAATTCGTGTTTGTCAATGCCAATCCTTTCAGTTGGTAAATCCGTGATAATGTTATAAACATTCTCAGTTAGTTGATAAATTGTACGAAATTTTCAAACAAATTTGATAAAGTAATGCATTATTTGAGCATTTGTCGACGAAAAGAAGCGTTTTTTTCAATGTCATTCCTTTCAGTTTCAATCAACATTTTGCGCCCAAGATATCTACCTCTCTGCTACACTTTCGATAAAAAAATTAGAAGGACTAAAATGGAAAAAAAGTCGGCTAGGGGTGTGCAAAAGCTCGCGAGCTTTTCTTATGCGGGTCGAGTCAAGCCAAAACAAACTCGCAAGCCGAAACAATCTCGCGGACCGAAAAAGCTCGGTGACCGAAAGAAAACCGCATTGCTCGATTTGCTCGATCGATTATTACAGCACTGATTTCAGCCGATTTTTAATGTATGCAAGTCGTTGATATACAAGAAAACACATTTTCTTTAAAAACATAACTTTTTATCAATTGCGCGTAAAATAAATAAAAAATAACGTTTAAAAATTTGCTTGGAGAGGTTCCTTTTAATTAAATTTCTTTCAATTTTGAAAAAAAAGCTTTTCAAATCGAATACAAATGAAAAGGTATAATTACTCTTAAAGCATTAATTCCTGCTAATATCAATATTAATTCTATGCATATTCTTTATGAACAAATGTATAAATAATGAATTCGCCTAAGAAAATCATACGATTTATCAAAACATTACGAATGTTGCTGAAATTATCATGAAGTTCCCAATTAATAGGACTGACATTGGAAAAAAAAGAACTTTTCCGCCGACAAATGACTGAATAATGTATTTATTTAGTAAATTTTTTTATAACATCAACAAGAATAATCACGGGAGAAAATTTTCTCATCATAATATTTTTTCAATTTAAATTTCATGCAATATAACTTAAAAAGACGTAGAATTATTGAAAACTATATAAAACACACTTTCAACAAATAACTGTTCATAAATTTTTGTTGTTTATTATATAATGAAAACAAATCTTTAACTAAATGTAATCTATTGAACACATGCAATTTCATCAATTTTTCTATTACTCACGAGCACCGGGAACGTCAAATAGAAAAAATGGCTATTCTTTCGTCATATTTGTTTATTTATGAACAAAATTTAAAAATGAAATGAAAAATCAGGCTCGATGATTCTCTGGGAAATTTTATCAGCTTTTTTCAAATTTTTTACGTTTAAATCGGTCAAATCGGTCAATATTTGTCGGCTGTGCGTTATTTTGAATAAAAAAGTAATTTTTTCCCACATCGTACTGTCTACCTGCTCACCCCTCTCAGTTGACTATACGTCGGCTTATACTGCTGATTCCTGGACCCATGGGCCCCAAAAAGGCTGACTATACCTCAGCGTGTACTACTTAATCCTTTTTTCGAATCCGCCCTTAACTGTCGGACTACTATAAACCCCTTACTACTGATCCCTCCTTATTTTTCCCATCGCCTGACTAAATCTTGACCTATTCTACTAAACGTCCTCCAATAAAATATCTGTCCCCCTAATCCCGACTTTTTTCAACTCCCCTGATATCCTAACAGTCGACAGTTCGTTTATCTACGTTTGCAATCTGATCTATGATTCCGAAAATCACTTATATGACTGATTTATCATATAACATATGTTATCGAGTCATTGAAAATATCACAAAAATACAACAAAGAAATTTAAAAAAATTATAAGTGGGTTTTTTATAATTACAATTTGAAATGCTTACATTATTAATATAATGTTATTGTTAATGTAATTAAATATAATAGAATGAGATCTGGAAAGCAGATCGATATCTGGCAAATGCAATTTTCTCTAAGTATGGTGAATTACATGAGAACAAATTTTTATAGTAATGAAATCCTAATTTCCGATGTTAATAATTTCATTATAGAAATAATGTTTGATAACATTAATTACAATCAATTAATATTAAGTTCAATCTACTACACCTTTTTAATTAGATATGAGTAAAATTTTTGTAATGACATATGGACAAATAATACCGCGCTAATTTTATTTAAAAAATCCTACATGATCAAAGTTTTGAATGAAGATCGTGTGTAGGTACACCGAAATTCGGTAAGCGTAAAACAAATATTATGGTGAGCCCAGGGCAAATGTAAAGGGTTGGCTAGGTTCACAAAAATTCGGTGAGCGTAGATAAAATATTTTTGGTGTGCCTAGACACTTCGTTAAAGGAAATGTTTGGCAAAAGTAACGAAACGTGCTTTTTATAGCTTATCAATGAGGTAATAAATAATAATACTGGGAAAGAGTTGTTGATAAAACATTTTCACCGACATTCTAAAAGTACGTTTGATTGATTCAATTTCAATATTCATTTTTATTCATCCATTTAGTCTAAATCGAACCCTGACATTTTTTCAATTTTTCAACGAACGCACTAAAACTTATAGATTCTCAAAATGAGTAAATCTCTCTTTTTGCAATTTTATCATTTTCGCTAAATATTTAAAATATCTAACTTAATTTCAAGATTCAAGATGAAAAATTTAGTTGAATGATGAAGAAAAGTTCAGCAAGTCCAGAAGCCTAATGTCGTTGAAAACTTTAACGTTAAATGCCAGAACAATAAAATATTTCTAAAAGTTATGGAAACTTTCTTGAAACTGATTTTGGTCAACTTTGTAAATACAATCCCATTTTTTCAAAATATTGACTCATTGAATATTCACATAATGTAACAGTACTGGCCAGAATTCTCAGTGTACTAAAAATATTATTAAAAACATGCCTCTCTTTTTTTATGGATATCTATGCGAGAAATTAAGTTGAAAAGATTGAAAAAAAACGGTTAAAAAGTGTATGAAAGACCGACCTATTTTTCCGATATATTTGCTGGTTCCCGAATTATCGCGATAAATGTTGAAGCGTGTCCAAGACAGAAGTCGGTTCGTCCAGTGGCAGTGGAACTTCTATCTATTATTAACGCATGAGAATAAGATACATTTTTCACGATAATTCGAGAACCAGTAAATATTTCATTATGATCTTTGTATCATTATCAAAAGGAGATTTTAAACTTTAATTGAGCGAAGTTTCAATTTTTTCCATTCATTTTTCCTGAAGCCTGCAGAAAGTGGAAGTTGAGAATCGAAAATTGGTCAAAAACGGAAAATAGCTTTAAAAAAGAGAGGCATGTTTTTAATACGATTAATAAGATTTCAATATTTTCTCGATTTTATTCCATGCTTATTGGATTCAGTTCTACCTATAATATATTATTTCTGTAATGTGTCTTCAGAATTTTACATAATCATGATGTAAAATAAATATTCTCACGGTATAATCAGAATTTCGGAAGTAATACGAATCAGTAGTTGGAAATACCACGTAATGTTCCTTGCCGTCTGGCATAGATCGTTGTAATTTGTAGGACCTTAATGCAGGGGCTTTCTATGCGAGGCGCTGAACTTGGTGATAAATGCATTTTGAACTGTAGAACGGGTAAACGTGGGAAACTACGTAATTCATGACAAATATACGCAAAAGATAGTTCACTGAAGACCTGCATTGTTATAGGAAATGTTTAGGAAAATCCATTGAGAGAGAAAATACCTCAGTTGAGAATTTAATACTTCATGCATAGTTGAAATGGAAGAATACGAGTAATCGTGCAACGATTGATAGAAACGGAAATACTGACAAATTTACAATACAAGCGCAACTATTCCAGAATCTAGATTGAAAAAAATGACCAGGTTCGTTTTCACGTTGAAAGAACTTTGAAGATATTGTCCATCTAGATGCATAAGGTCGTAAGCCACAAAGACAATAATTTTACTCTGGAAAGAAAAAACTCATATTAGGATTAGGTTTTTATAAGAATGTCCTTCTCGGCAAAACAAGTTAGTGACTTATGAGTGAAAAAATGTTTTCTAATGAATCTACAAGTCCTAACCGTTGCATAAGTGGCCGTGCATAAATTACGTAATAGTATATTGCGCACGCGAGACCGTGAAAAGACTTCGCTGCCTCGGTACACTCGATGCTTTATGTAATAAGAGTATAGTTTCCGAGTTTTCTCATGATATTAAGTTTCAGGTTTGAGGTTAGTTTAAAGAAACAAGTACCGCGCAGAACAGTGCGCATGGTTCGAAGTAACAAACACACATGCGAGCGCATTTCCCGCGGACAAGAAAGTGCACTTTATCGGCCTAGGCCGGTAAAATACCCCAACACTATGAATTAACAAAGTGGTTGAATTTTTAACCAATTATAGTTGAATTTTTCACCAAAAAAGATAAATTCTCAACAAAATGTAATACTTGATATTTCAACCAAAAGAAGATCTTAATTCTAATAAAAAATAGTTAAATTCAACAAAAAATACAAGTGTTCAACAAAATAGTTGAATCCTCAACCAAAAATGATTCATTTTCAACTAAGGAGTTGCATTTTTAACCAAACAGATGAATTTTCATCTAAAATTAGGAATATTTAAACAAAGCAAGAAAATGAATTTTTAAGAACATAGATGAACTTTCAGCGAACAAGTTGAATTTTCAACATAAGAACACACGGAGAAACCTTTTGCTGTAATATTTGCTAAAAATCAGACTAGATTTTACTACTTCTAGTTTGCAATGGAGGGACAGAGCGGAACTTTTGTAATGTTTACTACTTCGAGTAGTAACTGGTAACTACATCCCGAACTACAAAATTAATTGGAATCAAATCTAAAAATGTTACATTTATTTCAAAAAAGGTTTGAAGTATTTACAAACCTCTGTAGTAAACCAGCAAGCAATGTATTACAGCCACTTACTGCAATATTTGCAAACAACTGTAGTAACGTCGAGAGAGACTGGCGCACTGATTTAGTAAATGACTTAGTAAAAATTGGTACAGTCGGATTAGCAGACGAAAAAAATAAACCCAACACGCGCCCCGTCGCGTTGAAGGTCACGACACACTTACTCTTTTACACAAGCATACGACGTACATGCTGACTATAGGCCTACGGGAGTAGTACATATGATTATATAAATGCAGTTAATAAATTTATTACATACATACAGGAATATTATATTACAAGCTGAAACAGAAAAATGTGATTAATATAGGGCTTGTGGGAATCGAACACGGGTCTCCGACGCGGCAGCACGGCGATATTCCATCCTGCTAAACCAGATTATGCGATTCAGAAATTTATCGCCTCTATGAAGTAAATGCCTAGCACTTCAATTAATTTTCATTAAATCATTCATTGATTGTTCACAGGCTTTCGAATTATCATAATTTATTGTAATAAGGATCTGAACTGAAGATTTCCAAACTGTAATTAGCAAGTTGAAAATGAAATAAAATTTATATTTTAAAATAAAAATATTCAAAATGAACAATTTTTAAGTTAGAATCATGAAATTAAAATTTTTAATTGACAGTTGGTTCATTTTAAACATTGTGTTGTGCCGTTGTGTTGTTCGGCTCACATCGTTCACACTCGGCTGCGCTCGGTCCAACGCTAGGCTCGCTTACTAAGTAACTTACTAATATTCCAGAGCTTCTACCCAATTTGTCTTACTCTACACGGAGAAAAAAATCGCACTGTTATAGTAGGCTGAGCTCTTAATATTACAGCATGGAACTTCATGTGCGAAATTGGTATGAATTTCTACCAATATTGGCATCAGGTTATACATTTTTAGCATTAAATGTCCTATACTATAAAAGAATCAAGCGCATGCCGTTATTGCTAGAGTCACATGCCCTTAGAGCAGTTGTGCCTTGCGGAAATAGCTCCAACTTTGCTTTGCTACGGTTGTAAGAAAACTCATCCTATTAGAGTATGAGTACTCTTAAAAAAGAGATATTAGGCCACGCGCAAGCGCCGGTAGGCGTGGCCTAATATCTCTTTTGTAAGAGTACTCATACTCTAATAGGATGAGTTTTCTTACAACCGTAGCAAGGCAAAGTTCGAGCTATTTTCGCAAGGGATAACGGCTTTAAAAGCATGAAGCTTTGTACTTTTTTAGGATAAAGGGATTCTTGCTTAAAATGAATGAATTTTGTACCAGGATAGCAAGAATGAAACCTGCGACAAAAGCATGACTAGTGTTCTTACTATTATAGGCATATTTTTTTCTCCGTGTATAATGCAAGAAATAGGAAGTGCCATGGTACAATTCATATTCCTACAGACAATAGTAGTTCCTCTTACAAATTTAGTCTTTTATGTTATTTTAGATACTTATTACTTCTATTCTTTTAATACAATTTAATAATGTCTCTACTAATTTATCCTATCCAGGATTTTGCTACAGAAAATACTAAGAATTGGTATTATCAACACGAAACTTTCATATGAAAATAGTACAGCTTACTACCACTGTATTAAAATATACAAATTATCGCCTTTGTCCCTCCATTGTAACCTAATTTAGTAACTTTTCCAGTACAAAGTTTCTCCGTGCATGAGTTTTCAACAAAAAACGTAATAGTTGATATTTCACGAAAAAAGATTTTCATTTTGAAACAGAGACAGTTGAATTTAATCAAAAAAAAATCTGCCCGCTTTGCGGGCACATTCTCATCGCGCGCTTCGCGCGCGGCTCGCTTCGCTCGCAAGTTTGAGCGCGCCTAGGGCGCGCAACTGTTGGATCTCGCGCTTCGCGCTCGATCATATGTTTATCTCGCGCTTCGCGCTCGATTATGTATTCACCTCGCGCTACGCGCTCGGGCGTATCTACATCGCGCTTTACGCTCGGTTGCTCTAGATTTTTCAACTTCGTGTTCGACTTCGATGAAAAGAAA
>CAKNYM010016696.1:0-20743 GCA_932195095.1 Andricus curvator
TGAATTTTAAGGCAACAAAACATTTTCATTTAAACTTCCTTCTGGCGAACCGTGACGCTGTGTGCCCACATTGGAACAGCTGTAGCCCCAACAGTGTTGGTACAGTAACGCTCCGTTTAGGCGGGAGAACGGTATCCCCAACCAGAGTTTCGGGCGGAGTTTGTTTCATCCGACAAACGGTTTGTCGTATATATTCGTGCTTATTTTATTTTTACAAGTGAACTTTTGATCTTGGATGACTTCTTAGAGAAGAATAAGTTCTCGCATTTACGCAATGACCTCAAATGTAAATAATTTATCAATACATAAGCCTGCCGTCGTGAACTGGGGCGTGCACATCACCTATAAGCTATAACCTATAAGCACGAAGTAGTATAAGGAGATCCAACTCTAATATACGGATACCCCCTATTTTTCCGTGCCCACTTCCTATAGCATACCCACAGCATACCAGGTTAAGTATTGTAGCGCCTCTCATGAGTAAATTTGAAACTGTTGAAAACCAACGGCAAACCCTATGTTATAACGGTTTTCCGCAAGAAGCGCTAGAATACGTTATCTGAAGTGCTATAGGATGTGGGCACGGAAAAATGGGGGTACAATTTTCCGAAATAGCCCATAGAGTTGAATCTCATTATACTACTTCGTGCCTATAAGTTACATTGTATTTTTTCTGGTAAAAAACTTCAATCTTTTTTGGTTTTTGATTTAAAATCAAAATCTTGTTTGCTCGAAATATGAACTGTTACATTTTTCGTACAGTATTTATCTTTTTTGCCTTTCACCCTTCGCGGCGCACATTTTTTTATCAAACAAATTTTACTGTTATATGCATCTTAGGGGGTTTTTCGAGGTCGCTGATTACGAACCTGGATCCCGATTTGAGAAATTAAAAATGGCGGATCCAATATGGCAGACATATTTGTCGGCCATTTTGAATTTTGGAAATCTGGCTTCAGATTCGTGATTACCGACCCCCAAAACCCCCAGATGCCAAGTTTCATGAAAATCCTTCGAATTTTTGAAAACTCGTCCGCAATATTGGATCTGCCATTTTGAATTTCGCAAATCTGGCTCCGGCTTCCTAATCAGCGACCCCAAAAACCCTAGCGTACCAAGTTTCATTTCAATTTATCCAATACGTCGTTCAAAATTGAATTCTTTCGTAAAAAGAGCGATTTTCAAAATTTGTTTATTTATAACTATTTATAATTTTAAACAATACGTTCGTCAACATGTTTTTTCACATTCTTCAATGCTTCAAATACGATATCAATAAGAAATTTTTGTTATTACTTCAAAAACATTGAATCTAGAGAAAAAAGTTGTGAATAAAAAAGGTGGTAATCGGGGTTACCACTGCGCCGCAAAGGGTTAAGAGAGAAAAAAATGAAAAGGTGCTCCTTATTGGAAGCTACAGACATCATACTGTGGTGCCTTCTAATTATTTTATACAAATATTTCGTGACATTAATTCAATATAAATAACATAGAAAAAATAAGTTGTTGGTTCATTCTTTTTTAAAAATAAAAAATTAATAGGCGCGCGCCTTGGCGCGCGCAAGACTACTAGTTATAGTTGAAAACTCTCGTCTTTGGTTGAAAATTCAAGTATTTGGTTGAAAATTCGCTTTTATAAATTTTGGTTGACTCTTTCCTTTTCTCCTTCTTTTTTCTGTTGTTATGTATTTGGCTCTAATGATCCGGAAAGGAGGTTGTTTAAAAATCTAATTTTGATTTGTGATTTTTTTCAAGCTCTGATTTTTGTACATAAAATTATTCATGAGAAAGCAGATTTCATTTCGATCCTAAATGAATTTTTAAATAGAGACAACTTTTTACCTTAAATTGTCAAAAAAACAACTATTTTTATTTAAATACTGTACTAAAGATGTTTTTGAATGTAAGCTATTTTAGAAATGTATGGTTGCTTGGATTGTATCTTTTGCAATTGCTTTCTCTTTTGTGGGACTGCAGCGTTCCCAACACGCGGGAAAGGATCTGCTCGCACATTTGGCACCATTGCTCACTCAAATGTGGTGTAGCCACTGAACCGACCGCCCTGGTGGCGCTGCGTTCTCACTAAGAAGACAGCTGCTTGCACAAAATTTTTACAGTGTTCATAAATGTGACATTCTTCTTAACCCTTTAACTGGAGCTGAATTCTTAATCATGCGTGTGAATTTGGCGGCATTTCTTTCTTCGAGTTTTTCAAATTGCCCCATCGGCATTGCAGAAAAATGACAAAAAAGCTTTCGAGTTTTTTATGACACACCTATTTTTTTCAAACGGATTTTTGATGGGGTGAACGAGCATGAGCTTCCCTTTTGAGCTCTGAAAAAGTGTGATGAAGCACTAAAATCCAAACCGTTAATTCTTTCGATAGTTATCGTACGAATATGGACGATATAAAATATTTTCTTTAAAAAATATTTTATCGTCCGTATTCACACCGATATATTCTTAATTCAATGTAATTTTTTGTTGTATTTAATAAACTTCTAGAAACGTAATAATTTGCGAAGATGCGAAGAAAAACGACTGCACATATGATACAAGAACATAATACAAAACTGACCACACATGTCCGAAGAGGAACTTTGTAACTTTTCTGTGTTCCATCAGAATAGGGTACAGTGTTGAAAATTAAAGCAGCCGGTCACATTCAAACCTTCGGTATCCGATCCGCAGGGAATACAGCAGTCGTATGCCGTGGTATTGCTTGAAGTGCTCGAAGTATCTGAAGGCTGTCCATCTCTATTTCCAGGACTGCCAAGTCGAGGCAAATCTGTTAAAGAGTTATTTACCTCACTCGCAGTGTGATTGATTTTATAAACAGAAATTTGTATGTTGTCAGCGACCAGCCTCGATGTCACAGCCGTCGCATGATTTTCTGTTTTAAAATAGACATTTTTTTCAGTGTACTCTGACGTGTGATACCTTGAAGTGATATTTCTTCTCGTCTTTGACTTTGAAGCCAGATTTTCAGTTTAGTTGCGTTATTGAGAGCACATGTAAAAAATGTTCCTTTTTTCACACCGTGATGAAAAAAGTAATCTTTACTGGTTTCCAGTTTTTTAAAAGTTGGACAGGTTAATTCTTCCAGATCAATAATAATAATCTATCTACTCATGATATTTTGCAAAAGTGCAGCTTTCTCCCGGCCACGGGTATAGATTTGACCAGCTGATTTTGCGACATCACGGAGATTCGAATGTAGGAAATTCGTAGAAGTATCTACCTCAAACCACTCGATGCCGTGAAAATAACGGGTGAGCCAATTATTTTGCTGTTTCGCATCGCTACAATGATCCGAGAAGGGATAAGGTGATGCAGCTATCCAATGTCCGTTAAGTTATGATCTACTGCAATGACGGCCACTTCTTTTGCAATAAACTTATTTTTAAAATCGCGATAGCCTTGAATATCAATCACGTAGTCCATAATATTCTTCACACAATTAGAGTCTTACTGGTAATGCGTTTGAAGAAGACGGCAGTCAGTGACCACGTAACGAAACAACCGACTTGTAAGAATACTTTGGACGAAATGAAAGAAGCTCGCTGAGTTCCAAAAAACACGCATATATGATGACACATGGTCAAGATTTTGTCCATTGTTTTGCATGGTTTACACAGCTGCATTTTCGAGAGATGACAACGAGATTGTAAAAAGGTACTCATTTCCTGTCCAAACCTGTCCTAAGTAAACACAGGTGTAAATTAGGATGTGAGATGTGTAAAATTCCAAGAAATAAAGGCGGCGACGAAAATGATTTATTACCCTCCAAAATCAACAATAACTTGTCTAGACGCGTCTATGCCCAAAACGTTATCATATTCTGCGTATACAATACAATTTACTGTGTTGGCAAGTGGTTCTTCAAAACGCACATCCATGCGTAGACTTCCATGTTTTACGAGATTCCAGTGAGAATAACAGTTTGCAGAAAGATCAGGGGTAAGGTCAAAAGCAAAGAGGCAGAATCCTTCCGGGTAATCGCTTCCATCAATATCATTACCCTCATTAAGAAAGTGAATATCAGTTACGGAGAAAATTGTCTGATAAGCATCAACGTAAAGTTTATTTTTGGAAAAAACTGGCTGCAGAGGTTTCGAGGGTATTTGGGTGCCATCGACGTAAAGGGATAAGAAATTAATCTTGTAGTTTCTAAAGTTAAACGGATTAAGTTTTCTACTTCCGTTAAAGGCTCTCTTATCGACGAAACCAATGATCATTCTTTTAAGCAACTGACCGAGAATAACATTATCAAGAGTTTCACCGTGAACACCGCCATGTAAAGTGAGCGCTTTGACCTCCAATCTTGTTATCGGGTATTTTGCTGCTTCTTGTGCTACAGCTTTGGCGTGTACTAGTAAAATTCCGGGGCTTATTTCTGAACGACGTACGAGGAGCGATGTTTCCAAAATGTGTAAAATGTATGTCCTGATGGGATCCAAAAGGCAAAAACCGTCTTTTGTACGTACGAGTCGAAGACGCATCTCGACTCCGTTGATAAGAAATTTGTTTTGATTGAAAATGTCGCAATGCAGATGACCGACTAGATCTATTGTTTTGCCTACACCAGAATGAACCCGACGGGTATGGATGCCTGTATCTTCGGTTGACAAATCTTCCATTTTTCCTGCAGTATCGACACACCAGAGAGCGGAAGTCAGATGGCTCTTTTTTGCAGCTGGTCCATAATTGAGCAATGTTTCCAGGTAAGCCCTGCATGCGTATGCGTTGTTCGGAGGAGAAACGAGTTTTTGATTGAAATATACGTCCACCTGATTGAATATCGAATGCAGTAAGTTGTTTATCACAGCTAGAATTTTCAGATCTTCTTCTTTTGCAGAAGTTTCTACCAATGCTTACAGCTTGACGCGTATACTAAGCATTGTATGATCGAGATCTATGTATTCTTTGCCGTGGCCTGTAATGAGAAACTCTATCGGCGAATCGTCGATCAGCGATAAAACGGGCCTGTAATGGACCCATTGCGAGCTCTCAATAGATGTTTGAGTGGGTGGAAGGGAAAAAAGTTCTATTTCAGTTTTCAAACACTCGCTAGAATGTGAGTGTAAAAATAACGTCATATAATAATCTACTTTTTAACCGCAAAAAATGTCCGAAATTAAACAATTTTCTTCCAGCGCTAGATTTACGCTTTTGTTTCTTTTGTGTTCTCTTATTTTTCCTTTCTTTACTGTTATTGATTTTCTTTTTAGATTTTGCATTTTTCACCCTTTTCTTCTTCTTTGATTTAGTTGTTGTACTAAGCCTATTAACCTTTTCCCCCGTTTAATCCCTTTTCTAAACTGCGTGACACTCTCAAGACCACGAACTTGGGAAACAGAGGTCCGAAATTTTTTACATAAAATTTGTAATCTGATCCATTCATAAGATTATCAATTTTATCTCAAGCTTTTCTTTTTAACTTTTGAACAGATTCATTAGTACGCAAGTTTAATGCCTGCTTGAGTGGTACTTTCCTATCGACATAATTTAAAACGTTGACACCTGCTCGAAGAGCCTCCTTTCCAACTGTACGCGTACCTCGCGCTAATAGCGGGAATACACGTCGCAAAAGCCCACCTAGAAAGCTTCCGATTCCATGACCTCTATGATAGGATGATCCGACATAAACTTTTGATATTCCCCCTCCACCGATTGTGTTGTGTAGTAATCTACGTAATAACTCATTATTATTGTTACTGGATCATATGCTTTTTGTTTCTTCTTCTCCCCCTTCTCTAATCAATTTTTTCAAATAGAAGTGTCACTGTCAGAGTGCCAAACTCGAATGGTATAGGAAGTCCAGCATGATCTCTTATATCTATTCCTATCGTGCGAAATTGAGTAGGAAGAAGAGAAATGAAATTTGGAGAGTAAAACTGAGTAACTTGCGTGGATCCAAAAATGTAGTTTCGGGTGTCGACAGGAATAATACGTGAAAGCGGTGTTTGTACATCGCCTGTAATATGACGTTCGCAAATATCGCAATGAACAAACATTTTCTCAGGTGAACCACGAGCCAGACTTGGAGCGTGATTAGCATAATGAGAATTATCTGATATTAATTATTGTGGTGCAAAACCAAGTACACGAGATACTTTTTTACTTAATGCAAGAAAATGACGACCTTCCATATCACAATCGTCTTGAAAATTGTTTTCAACTTTGACATAACAATCTTTGTCTTCTTGGAAAACTAAGCCTACGTGTTCTCGAGCGATCGGGGTCTGGTTTATCGCTCGGACGAGATTGTTTACCTGTGGGTACACACCATGTCGAAACTCGGAGACAATAGGACTTAACCATTTACCAGTCAACATACCTGCTGTGTACTTATCTCTAATAGCATTGCCATTCAGCTCAGAGAACTCGGTGTCCCCTTTAAGAACGTAAGGAAGCGAGTTTTTAACAAGTAAATCTTCACCGTCAATTTTCGCTTCTTTCATTTTTCTCTCATAATTTTCTTTATTTTTCTCTTCTACTATACAACTACTACTTGACACATTCGTCATTAGAGCTATGCGATTTTCCATTCGATAAGGCAAATTGTGTCTTACATGAAGAAATGTTCTTGAAAATTGAATTTCTGTAAGACCAACAGCCCAACGACCCTGCAAACGAATTTCGTGCGGCAGTTGCGTGGTAAAGCGAGTTGTAGTATTGTGCGGAAAATACTTCATACTGCTATTTCTTGGTAAAATTAGGTGAAATTGATCGTTATTTATTGTTAATTTTTCTAATCGCTGGCAGGTATCCAAGAATTTAATTTATCAGAATATCCCATTCACTTGACAAGTACCTGTTTTTTGGAACCTTCCCCCTCACTACGTATCACTCGTTAAATTATGAATTCTGTCTCATTAATATCAGTATCTTTCTTCACACCCAATAGTTCTTTGTAGTAAAAAACTCCGTCAATATCCTCACCAGCCATGTCTTGTAACTCGTAAACATATGGGATTTGTCTACGACCCGTTATTACTCGTTTTATCTTAAAAATCTCTTCTGTCCATCCAGCTTCGTAACCTTCCACAAAGACGCCTCTCTCTCTCTCTACTGATTCGTATGTAATCAGAGACCTGATACTTCGGCTTTTTACCACGCAAGGCTTTTCTACCGTACATTCTTTGAATATCTAGTGGGGTGTGTGCTGCGTTTTCCAAAGCCACCTCTGATCGTCGCATTCCTATACTGGAATGTTGCGCGTTATTATAGCCCTGTACACGTTGTTGTAAAACATCAACGTAACGTCAAATCTTTTAAATGCTTCAAATCAAGTAAATCTGCTTCCCGTAAATCATCTATATTTGATATATCGTAATTTATTCTTCTGAAACTTCGATGAATAGGTGCGTGTAGATTATATGAATCTTGAGATTTTAACCACTCAACCATATTTGCACGTGAGACTCTTCTACGCACAGCTTTTGCGAGTTTCTCAATGCCAGCGTAAGAGGCTTCATGATATGGATCGAAATAAATTTCTTCTAACAATTTCATGGTTTAAAAAACAAAGTTTTCCAGTGATTACCACTTCTTTTCCTCCCTTGAGATTTAGCCGACCCCGTGCTGCCAGGTGTTGCTCGCTTTCTACTTCTACCTGGAGTTTCAGTGATACTAGTGTATAGCTCGTTACCACTCATGCTGCCTTCGTCTTATTCTGTCATTAGGGAGTTATAAAGTCTAGACAATCGGTCGGGACTACGCCGACTACCTGTCTCTCTCGGAGAGATTATATTTTCTTTCCAGTATTCTCTATTTCCGACAATCTCTCTAGACATGCCGATTTCACGAAGGATCATGGCAAAGTGGCCTCGCCCCGCCGGTTTTATCTTTTTTCTCAACCTCAATGCATCGTTTATTAGATCACTAATATTTGCATTTTTTACAGATTTACCATCTATAAAGAGAGAACAGTTGCAATAATATTATCAATATTCACAAAGTCGTCGGATTAAAACAATTCCTTTATTTTTTAAACTTTTTGGTATAGTTGCAATAATATTATCAATATTTTTAAAATAATCTTTTCGCTTATCATCATCATTATTATTACTATTGTTCGCAAAGCCAATTTTTTAATCTCTCTGATTATCCTGCTCTTTATTCGGGTTTTTATGCCACCATGTCTCTTGAGTGAAGAATAACATTTTTTGTAAAACTTGTTGATACATTTTCCATTTTTTACGCTCATCGTTCAAGAATGGTGAATTTAATATTTCACTCATTTCAGCATCGGGTCTGGTCATAATATTACCTGGAGTTTCGGTCGTATTTTTGAGATTGGGAACTTTGTAGTTGCACTGGAGAAGTTATTATCTACGGGATTCATCGAAGAAGCGTGCGCTTTCGTATTTCCAGTATTAGCCTCTGATCCGAAACATTGTTGTAGAAATTTTTCTACCTGCTCGCTTGGCACCAAAACCATCTTTCTCGAATGTTCCATAATTTTTAGTTGAATGGAAAACGGATTCTTACTCTCGTGAATTATCTGAGCTGAAAATATTGGAGAGAAGACTACCGATAATCGGTGCGAGTAATAACGGTAAAAATCCACCCTTCTGAATGATAAAGCGTTTTTTATTTTTCCAAGTACCCTTCGATGCTGCCAATTTTCTAAAAGTATGTTTATGCTTTTTTAACTTGTGTTTTTCATGTGTTTCCAAAGGTATATTTACTGCTAAAATGTTTAGAGCGCACTCGCATATACATTTTACGAGTTTTCCATTAGCAGTGCTCAGAATCGCTTTTCGTTGATTACGATCGAGGCGACAGAGTGCATGCAATGCTGCTGTGTTTTTTTCACTAATGTGTTTACGTGCACTCGACGTCATTAGAGACGTACAACTGGTATCTGTTCAACTCGAGCACCTCCTTTTATATTTTTGATAGGTATGTACACATATGAAAACCCATCAGTTGGAAAAATATTTGTTCTAAAACGACAGTTATCGGGTGTAGACTGTTTCAAATCGAGAAGAAGGCAACCGTGAGGATTAGATGTCGCATCCTGATAAACCTCCTGCAAAAAACGAGGATTTTCGGAATATATTTGTCAAGCAAGATGTTGAAATGGAGCTTGGTCTCGAGTATTTTTAAAAACAACGATATAATTCGTATTGAGTGATATATCCCTTTGCCCATGTCCCTGATGAGATAAATTTTGCGAGATAAAGATAACACTAAGATTTTTGTGGTGACTACCTTCAGTGAAAAGATCTACACTTGTATTGTTTGAAGATTCACGCATAAGATCATCGATAATTATGAGCTTAGGACGGTCATTATCGTTAGAATAATCATCTGGTTGCGGTAATCCTTCTCGAAATTCTATGGTTTTACTGTATTCAGAATAACCCGACTCCCATTCTGAATAGTGAAAAAGAATACGTTCAAAATTTGTATCACACATGACATCGATGTAGCTTAAGAACTTTTTGACAAAACAAGTTTTCCGGCATCCACTTGGAACACAAACCATAGCAGTGAAAGGATGTTGCCAACGAGGGTCCATTTTATAGACTGATATATCATTTACTATAGTTCATCATTTATAGTAAAATAACATAATTAATAAATGAATTATTAATTAAATTATCAATTAATAAATTAATTAAAATTAAACTTGAAAAATTATTTTTAATTATTCAATTAATTAATTAAAAATCTCTTAAAATTCAAAATGATTTAATATTTCAATTTTGTAATTAATAAATTAACTTAAAAATAAATTAAACTAAATTATCAATTGATGAATTAATATTACTATCAATTAAAATAAATAATTCATTATATCTAATATTATTCGAAATTAATACTTCAAAAAGTATTTTCTGAAAACTAATCAGCTTGTAAGCGCGGTCGGTGTGGAACCTATATAAGCTGTAAAAATGTAATTGCTATTTGCCTCAAACACTAAATATCTCACAAAAATAACAGAAAGATGTAGAGAAAAGAGTGTTGATTTTATGGTGTTTTTAATCAGTCAAACACTTTTCAATTTGCAAAACTAAAAGCCTGTACAACCTGCTCTCGAGACCCCATCGCAAGATGCTGTCTTATCTTACCTGAGCTGGGATCTTAATCTAATATACTCTCGCACGCAAGAAGGGTTTAGGAAAATAGAAAAATATCGTATTGGCTAAAAGCATATTTTTCATTTCCGTTTCAGAAAAATGTTTGCAGATAACAGTTTCAAAATTTGTTTAATAAACTCTTGTTATATTTCCATTTGAAATTCGTACACATACTCTCACATATTACACACACACACATAAACAAATATGAAGAGAAATATACACGTATACACATACTTTCGATCGGTGATATTAAATGTAGACTTTCATTTTCGACCATTAAAAATCATACAATTTTTCGTTGAAATTTTGCCCTTGCTATTGTTTTTGAATATAAAAAATGTTTTTCTACAAAGAATTATTGTAAAACATATGACAGCCATATTTTTAAATTAAATATGTGGATAGAAGGTGCCAAAAAACTTTTTGATTGTCATTAGTCCTTTTTTAATATTTTACACAGATTATCTTTCATTTCGTTAGTAATTTGAGTGCTTAAAATACATGTTCTTTTGCCAAGTACAAGTTCAAAATGTGAATTTACAAACTCCGGTGACAATTTGGTCTTTAGTTGCTGCTTAAAGTACTCAGATTTAACATTCACAGTTTGATGCACAAATTCACTGGATGGCCTGTGTATTTTCTCCGCTAAAAAATAGGCACTCAAATCTTCCACAAAAATATCCTTGCAGAGCTTGACATTCGATAAAACCCGCTCCATACTTCTGATGTGCTCATCAATGCAAATAACAGTGTTAACGAGGCCTTGAAATGTAGGTGTTCGAAGAACAAGGCCCGGGATATGAAATTTCTCGTTTTTTCCTGGCGTCTCGCTATATGTTGGTGTAGCTGCTGTTGTCGTTGCTGCATTTTGTATAATCTTTTCGATTAAAATAGCTTTTGCATTGTATGAAGTTGTGAAAAACAAGTTATAACGGCCAAATTTTATCGGTAAAGAACGAAAGTCGAAGTTACTGTTGCTGCATCGATCCTCCAAGTAGGAACAAACGAGATCGAATTTTTGTTGCAATTGAAGCCATTCATAACGATTGAAGGAGATTCCATGAGATTCATTATCCAAGAATCGTAAAAGTGGTTCAAACGATCCATCGGCATGAAATTCCAAACCAAGAATAACCTTTTTCGAAGAAGAGTTATTCAAGTCGTATATTGTTGCAAGAATCAGAGGCTAACGAGGTGAATATTTTGCTTTTTTCACTGTAACACATTCAGATGATGACATATCTGCGAGGAAAATTTGTTTTTTCATACACTTTTCACTATTAAATCTTGTGCGGCTTCACTCTGGTTGACGGTAGATTCCATCGTATGACTTGGAGACTGCGACATGTTATATGTTGAAATTTTCAGAGTATAACTGACGGTTGTGTCCTGCGTGGCCGTTTTTATAGTTCACACATGGCAGACTTACTCGGGTGGGGCGGTGCAGATTTGACGTCACATGTGTTTAACCAATGAGAATACTTTCACTTGAGAGAGAGAGAGAGAGAGAGAGAGAGAGAGAGAGAGAGAGAGAGAGAGAGAGAAGCGCGGTGGAGGTATATATCTCACGCATGCGTCTTAACCTGATTTACATACGTGTGAATAGGGAAAAATATAGCATGACACTGCGCATGAGCACCCACAATTGACGCGAAAAACAAATGGTTGAAATATACGAAAATTTATTAAAATAATATGAATAAAAGCTATTTTAATAAGATTTCCATAATTTTCGAAAGGAATGTTTTTTCTAACGTATTGAATGAAAGAGATTATTATCCTGAATAGCAATATAATACAGGTGAAAAAAGAGGGCGGCGATACCGTGTAGCGAGACATTCTGTAGAAAAACTTTTACAACCCAGTGATGGTCGTGTAAATGTTGTTAGCTATTCAGCCAATACTGAATCGTTTTAAAAATTTCTAAATTCAATATACACCTGCTGCAAAACACTCAGGGTATTATCCTTCGTGTGCAAACTCAATCAAGGATTCTGTGTCTAAATATTTGTGGCAAGCACGCCTCGAATTCTATAGCGAGACTGTTAATCCGTCTCTCTAGGTACCTGTTGTACAAAGCTGGGCCAGACTGCCGACTAGTCGACCACCTCTTTGACGATGATCATAATGCTTGTGTTGTATGTATTATGCGAGTTGACCGTAATAAAGATTGCTAGCTATTTACAGAGTATATAGTTTCCTCAAATATTCGCCAGGCTGGCTGCTGTTTAATATTTTTGCCTATATTTTGAGATTTTATCACTTGAGGGTAATTTTTAACGATGGTTCCCATGAAAATTGGAGGGGTGGCAAATCATCTGATTGGGCAGATCGCAATTTCCAATAGGATTTCTAAAAATGCAAAAATTGTCTACATCTCCCACTATTTCGGAATTTTCTTTAAGATGATAGGAAGTCCTAGTAAACGCCTAATTTTTCCCCTCCCACACCAGTTACCTTTGGTACTTTGATATAAGCACCCTACACAACCGCAAAAGCACAGTCGATTCGTTTTAATAGACTTCGAGATCTTTATACTGACGGTGAGTGAAAATAATTATGATTATTTTTAATATAATTATTGTTTCTGGTTATTTTATATAATAATAATAATAATAATAAATATACTAATTTATATTTTAATAATTAATAATAATTGATTATTTAATTAATTAATAATTATAATTTATTAATACTAATTTACTAATTTTACTAATTTTCAGCACCAGAAGAAGTAGAATCGACACCGGCTACTGTCATTGATGGCAACGCGGATGTCAACGATGTTTCATCAGCACCAGCAACAGCAGCAGAAACGACTCGGTCAATTGAAACGATTGATCTGTGCAGTGATGACGACGACGACAACGAGCAACACCAAATAGAGAACGACGGCAGTGAAAACGAAAACAGTGATTTTGTTAGTGAAAACGGTGATAATAACAGTAAAAGTGATAACGACAGCGATGACAGTAACAACGGAAACCATAGTGACGACGATGACAATGCCATTGAACACGTTATGTACGACGATGACTTCGACGAAAGCCTGTATGAAGAGGTGGTGACGGTTGAAGACGATGATGAGGACATGACAGAATAAACAACAACAAGTCGTGTGGAATTAGACCGAGCAAATGGTAAGTCGTTAAAAAATTATGTAAAATTTAAATAAGTCACACTGACAAAAAATTTGCTTCATTTTAACGGGTGATTATGTGTCTATGTGCTTTTACATTTCACTTCCTATTTTTCACATGTAATTGTTTATGTTGTCCGATTCGCGTCGCATTTCAAAACTAGCTTTAACCTAGTTTTGACGAATGACGTAAATTTGACAACAAAGACAATAGCATGTTAAGAATAAAAGTGAAATGTAAAATTATATACATGATCGACCGACACGTGTCCGATTATGTCGTCTTATAACAATAATAATGTTAATATTATATTTAATTAATAATTAATGATTATTCCAATAATTATTATTAATTAATAATTAATCATTATTTCAATAAGTAAGTATACCATTAAGCCATTTCCCTTCCAGGGTAGGCGTGACACTACCCGATTCCCGTAGTGTTTCTAGGTGGATAGTTTCTTGTAGTAAATGACTACAAGTATGGGCTCACCACACCCACGGTATAATATAATAATATCCTGAATATAAAATCTCTAAACGATATTGTCGTTTTCGATTCTGACGATTTTCGAGAGTAACAGTGGTAACGTTTGCTTGCTGTAGGCCGCTCATATTCAACAGTAGTGTGTGTCTGTGTGTGCTACTGCATTTTAAATCAGTGATGCTAACTGAGTCGCCTTTATCTGCGCATGTTGGAATTGTAATATAGTTGATTGGCTGTAGTACGCGCCTGTATTTGAATTCCCAATGAGGACGTGAACTAGAACCAATAAGCGCCATTCAGTCGAAGCATGCGCATGCGAAGGTGGTCTTTTCGGGATCACTGTGGGAAAAAAGTAATCGAATCGAGTCGTAGTTCGAGTTCGATAATACGTCACGTGTTTTTTCGTATTTGGTAATGCGCGGCTCAGTGTTGCCAACTGTTGCACGGTAAAGTCCGTAAAAGGAGTAATGAACCATAACCTCAATTGTGATGGTAGTCTGTTTTCAAACTTTTTACGCAAACAAGAAATTTTCAAATTATTCACTTTTACGCTCTGTAACTGTGATTTCTATTATAATTTAATTGTAGTTATCATATTAAATATCATTTTTGAAACTCGTGTACGTTTCGGTTCTACTTTCCCTATAGGATTGAAATCTCCATTTCCTTACAGTGACACATTCGAATAATTATTTTTTTTCGGTTTGAATAGAAGTATGTCAGAGATCTGTGTATGTCTACAGATCAAAAATTTTATAATTTAAAAAGATGTTCAAATTAAGCATTTTTACGCTCTCAATAAGCACTCCTATTTAAAAAAACACCGATACTTTAAGGAATTGATTTTGATAATTTGAAGGGATTTCAAAGAAGTTCAAAGACTATAAGGTATTTTTTTTAACCAAGGAATTTTCAAAATCTTCAAACAATTGCAAGGAATTTCAAAAGATTTCAAAGAATTTTAAATATTTTGAGGTATTATAAAATATTTTAAGGAATTTTTCATTGATTTCACTGACTTAACAGGATTTCAGAGGATTTTAAAATTGTCAAATGATTCTAAAAGATTTAAAATTGATATATTGTAAGAAAATATGTCAAAGAATTTCAGTAGATTCCAAAGCATTTTTTATTTATTTTAATAATTTGAAGGAATTTTAAAAGACTGGGAATATTTTAGGGCATTTGAAAAGAATCCAAAGCATTTGAAAGAGATATCAATAATTTCAATGAATGCCAACATATTTTAAAGGGTTTGAAATATTTTAGGATATTTTAACAGATTTCAAGGAACTTTCAACCGATTTTAGTAATTTAATTGATTCAAAAGGATGTTTTAAGGAATTCTTCAAGATTATCAATATTTTAGGGTATTTCAAAAGAATCCAAGGTATTTCCAAGAGATTTCAACAATTTGAAGGCATTTCAAAAAAATGTAAAGAATTTGAAAACTTTTAGAGGTTTCTTGAAGATTCCAAGGATTTTTCATTTGATTTCAGTAGTTTAATTGATTTCAGAGTATTTTCAATATTCTAGAGTAATCTAAAAGATTCTAATGCCTTGAAATATTTTTGGGAATTTCTAATGACTCCAAGGATTTTTTTTATTTGAATAATTTGAAGGAATTTCAAAGGATTTGAAATATATTAGGCTATTTTTCAAATTTTCATTTGATTTTAAAGAGATTACAAAAATTTCAAGAATCCAAGGATTATGAATTTATTTCAGTGGTTGATTTCAGAGGATTTCAAATATTTTTTTAAATTTTCATTTGATTTTATGAGATTTGAAAAGTTTCAGGGAATTTTAAGAAAGTTTTGAGGACTTGAAAACTTTTAGATTATTCTAAAAGATTCCTAGGAGTTTTCAATTGATTTCAGTAATTTAATTGATTTCAGAGGATTGGAAATATTTTAGAGTGTTTTAGAAGATTTCAAGGCATTTTCGAAAGCTTTAAAAAGTTTCAACTTTCGAGTAATTTAAAAATAATAAAAATAAATGTGTAAGGAATTTGAAAAGACTCGAAGGTATTTCCAAGAGATTTCAATAATTTTGAGGAATTTCAAAAAATGGTAAAGGATTTGAGAACTTTAAGAGTATTTTAAAAGATGTCAAGACATTTTCGTAAGCTTTAAAAAGTTTCAAGTGATTTTTAGAGAATCAAAGGATTTCAATAATTTGAAAGAGTTTCGAAGGATTGGAAATATTTTAGGGTGCTTTTAAAAATTGCAAGGGATTTTGAAGAGTTTAAAAAATTTCAAGGAATTCCAAAATATTATGAAGGATTTTAAATATCTTAGGGTATTTGGAAAGACCCTAGGAATTTTTTAATTGATTTCAGTAATTTAATGTTACTCATAGGATTTTAATTATTTTATGGTATTTTAAAAGATCTAAAGCATTTTCAAGAGATTTAAAATGTTTCAATTTATTTCCAAAGGTTTGAAAGGATTTGAAAACTTTAACAGTATTTCAAAATATTCTAAGGAATGTTCAATTGGTTTCAAAGGATTTGAAATATTTTACAGTATTTAAAATGACTCTAAAGCATTTTCAAGAGATTTGACAAAATTTGCATGGGGTATTGTATCAAAGAGTTTTCTAAAATTTTGAAAATATAGATCGATTTACTAGGACCGATGCCAGGTTTTAGGGCATATCAAAAGATTTCAAGGAATTTTCAATTTATTTCGGTAACCTGATAGGATTTGAAATGATTTAAAATATTATAAAGTATTTTTAAAGACTTTAATGCACTTTCAAGATATTATTAATTTTTTAGGGAATTTTAAAGACTTTGAGTGACTTTAAGAGGAATGAACAAATTTTTCTGAGAGTTTAAGGAATTTGTTTACAACTTCGGAATATATGAAACTATTTCATAGGACTTGCGAGGTTTCAATATATTTTAGAATATTTAAATGAATTTTTTAAGCTTTCCGAAGATTTCAATGATTTTAATGGATTTCAAAAGCTCTCAAGGTATTTTCATAAAATTTCCAGGATTCAAGAAAATACTATAAAATTTCATATAATTTCATATAATTTCACGGGATTTTATAATATTTCAATGTAATTTAAGGAATTCATTCACAAGAAGTGAGGGTTTTGTAGGTTTTCACAGATTTGTAGAGATTTTCAAATATGTTTTGCAGTTAATTTGAATTCACCCTGAATTGTTACACATTCATTCAGAATTATTTTATTATGTCTTTTGAATTTTGTTAATTTACCTGAATTCTTTTAAATTAAATCAATAATTCTATTCAGTTCAATGGATATTTTTTCCAGTTTGTGTTTAATTCGTCTTGAAGTGTTTTGAACTCATTTTGAATTCTCCAACATTCAATCAAATTCTTTTGAATTCCCTTGTATTTTTCCAAAATCATTTTGAAATTACTACAATCAATTACATTTTTTGGAGTTTTAAATTTTTTCCAATTTATTTCCATGTTTTAAATTTTAACTTTAATTGTTTGAAGTCTTATGAATTGAATTTTTTCTTTCAAATCCAAAAGACCATCAGTCACACTATTGATGCACATATTTACTTTAAGTCACTTTTTGGATTAGAAATGAGTCTTGCTGCAAAAAACGTCGAATTAAAAATTATTGCTGCGCAATTTCTCTGCTTTTTTCGGTTTGAATAGGTTTTTTAAATTTTTAAATGAATTAGGCTGTAGCCGCCCTTAGAATAATAAACTACAAAGTCAGGCCTCGGGCTCAAAATACACTATTGCCTCTATTTGACACTTTTTTCAAGCGATTACGCTGTTTTTCTACTATTTTGGAAAAAAATACACTAAAGACACTATTTTCGAATCAAAAAAACGAATTTATCAACCAAGATAGATTTTTTCAAAATAAAAAATTGACAGATTTTCGCAGAAGGGGTAAAAAAGTATTGTTTGAAAAGTTTTTGTTTAATTTAGCTTTTAATAAGAAAGATACTATAACGTTTACAAAGGCCTGGGAAGTTCTATCGACAGGATAATTTTCTTCTTATAATAAAAGAATTTAATCATTTTGACGTAAACCACAGATACGATAAAAATGTTCACACAAAGATGTTCATGTATAAAAAAGTTATACGAAAATACATTTTACTTTCTCGTCATAACGTGCATCATTTATGATAAAAATTACAAAATTAATTTTTCATGAAAAAAATTCACTACATCTCTCAATGCATAATAAAATATTAGTGGCGAATGGATTACTATAGTGTAGAAACAGCAATAATTGCGGAGCGAATAGACAATTTAAAAATTTGTTATCATATTTCTTGAAAACTGAAAGATTGGTAATTACTGCCACTATTCTATGTATCATTAATTTCTTTAAACTTTGTAAAGCTTATATAATAATGAAAATTAATATTATTCGCAGTATTTATCAATTTGAAATTTCTTTTAATTTCTTTTAATTTATAAAATAAAAAATGTATTACGGCAATATAATTTACAAATAAGTTAAGTGTTAAACAAATTTAAGAGCCGATTATAATAAATTGAATTATAATTATATTCACAATTTTTTCAAGATGATAACGGTGGCAGAATTTACCTACAAATAAATTATGAGAAATCCATTACTCCTTTAGCTTCAACAGAGAAAAAATATGAAAAGGAGCTCCTTATTGAAGGCTACGTACATCATCCTGTAGTACCTTCTAATTATTTTTTACAAATATTTTGTAACATTAATTAAATATAAATAACATAGAAAAAGTAAGTATTTGGTTTATTCTTTTTCATACAACAATTAATAGACGCGCGCCTTGGCGCGCGCAAGACTACTAGTAATAATAAGTATGTATACCATTAAGCCATTTCCCTTTCAGGGTAGGCGTGACACTACCCGATTCGGGTAATGTTTCTAGGTGGATAGTTTTCTTGTAGTTATAAATAACTACAAGTGTGGGCTCACCAATTAATAATTGATAATTGTTTCAATAATCAATAAATAATAATTAATAATTAATGATAATTTAATACTAATAATTATTAATAATTAATGATAATTAATTATTAATAATTATTTATAAATAATTCATGATTGATAATTGATAATAATTGATTGATAATTAATTATGAATAATAATTTATTAATAATTATTAATAAATAATTGATCATTAATAATAATTGATTAATAATTAATGATACAATGCAACTTCAGCTTCTGGATCTTGAAAACAAGAAAGAAATGTTTTATATTTATTGTGAAGTCAAGATGCAAATAGATCAATCCAGTTTGATCCAAGACTGCTCTTTAATATGCCTTATCTGCTCATTCCCACACAGGAAAATATTTGCCTTGAATTAAAGAAGCCGTTTCTTCAAGATATTTTTTTTATTTACCAAAAAATATCCCCAAATTGAAGAAAATCTTGTTCAAACGAAGAAAACGTTTCATTGGTAGAAGAAAAATTTCTTTCAACAAAAAAAATTTCTTTGAATAAGAAAAAAACTTAAAGTCAAGAAATTTTTCTTTCGCTTAGAGCCAATGAATATTTTTATTCAATTAAAAAAATGCGCATTGAATCAAAGAATTTTTTTCTAAGTTTATTCAGTATCCGTTTCAAAATTCTAGATGCTTTATATGCTTTAAACTTTTCAAGGGAGATTTTTACGAGTATGTTTTGTCACAATACCACCACTTTTGTGAAAATGATGATCAAACAAAAAAGTGTAAAAGTAAAAGTTTCATAGTACAAAAAGGTCGATGTTTTCACCGTAAGTTACTGTTTGAATAACAAAATAGTATTATTTTGACATAGAAAAGCGAAAAATCACAAGTTAATTTCAACGGAAATCAATTAAGGTGAAATGCATTAAGTATATAAATAATTCTTTTTCCCGTTTTGATGCAATAATTTTTCAACTCATACTGGTGAAGGTGACGCAGCCTTCTTATACGTCTCACAATATTGCCTTCTCGTTGTTTCAACAAAGATGAAATAGTCACACAATCGCGTGATTTTGTTGAATTTTTCTATTTATTACGTTTTCTGTAACCTTTTTTAAAATAATATATCAAAAACCTAAACAAATTCACATATTTTTACAAAGCAATTAGTATCCTTTCACTATCGAATTACTAATTTTATACTCATTTTTAGTGTCTATCCTCTCTCTTGTTGCACTATCAGAATTTCATTCGTAGGTAGTGGAAAAGGAGCAGATTAAAAAAAGCTTTTATTTGACTGCAACAGATAATTTCCTTGAGTTAAAATAATGAGATTGAATTAATTATTTATTCAATCTTAGCCAGTAGTTTATTTAAAGAAAAAAATCTTCTTTCGTCTAAATTAAACAAATATAGTATCAAGCAATTCATTTCTTTAATTCAAACAAGGAGTAAACGTCATGGAAATGTCTAATAATACATAAGTGTTCATTTGTTGAATTTTATGCATAATTTTAATCATAATGATTAATAAACTGCTGAAATGTTTATACATCTTTCATGGTTATGTAAATAATGAATAAATTTATGTAAGTAAAAAAAATGTTTACGTCTGAGAAAAAAAGCCCTCTCAAGAACAAGCAAATCGGTTGATTTTTAGATGGTGCGAGATGCGATTGTTTCAATAATTTCCTAGAAATGCGAAAAAGTTGGTTTTCCTAAAATACTGTATAACTTCTTTAATTTTGAATATAACTCAACGAAATTCCACGAGATTATAGGAAAAAAGAATTCTCCTGACTAGAAAATAATAAATATCTCAATTAGGTCAAAAGTTACAGAGGTTAAAAAAAAACTTCGAGTTTGTTGAAGAACAAAGCACAAAATTCAAATAGGTATAAATTTTTAGACAATTTTTTGTTTGCAAATCGGTAAAATGTGTCGCATAATTTCCTCTAAAAAAGGACATACTTCTTCCCTGAAAGATTCTGCGATTCCAAGTGTAGAAGCCTTCCTGATTTGAAATGGATTCGGTCATTAGATCAAATAAAGTCTATCGTAGGAACCAAACAGAATAGCCAGATTTGTTTGCGTTTTTTAAATGCAAATTG
>CAKNYM010016698.1:0-13028 GCA_932195095.1 Andricus curvator
GCCAGTATTGTTCTCGCAGAGATGCTACCACGGTTTGACATCCAGAGTGCATTAATCGGTTACGGTCGTCCTTATTAATTAATTTCGTTAACAAGTGATCCGAAGGTAATATAATGAGATGCTTTTGGTCGAAAGAAAGCGATGCGTTGTTTAGTCTTCCGGCCACTCTGAGCAGACCCAAATCGTCAAGAAACGGTTTGAGCGATTCAAGCTTGCTAAAGTTTGCAAGTTCCCTTTTTTGTTCAAGATAATGAATCTCAGTGCGAAAATATTCTCCCTGTACCAGTTTGATCAGTCGAAGTTTCGTGTATTTTAATTCTTGGGGCGTGAGAAATCCTATCTTGAGATCGGTGGTCGGCCTAGCTAAATTATTACGGATTCGAAAACAATATGAGAGCGCCCCAATTAATTTTACAAAGGATGAGAAACGTTCGAAGATGGTTGAATCTTGTTTTGTTAGAGTAGCTTATTTTGAAGTGCATCTTCTTTTAATTCCGGGAACGATTTCAAGATTGATAGCTTCTGAAATGGGCCAATTATCAGAGTCCTGTGATAACCAAGTTGGCCTGTGCCACCAGATATCTGATGTCGATAGTTCAGATGGATCGATTCCTCTTGAAATAATATCCGCAGGATTGTCAGAAGACGAGACGTGGTTCCAGATTCCATCCTTTCTCAGTTCTTGTATTTTTGTATTTTTTGTCACACCACAAAAATATGCGATCAAAGGTCATATTTAGCAAAGTAATCACTTCATGCGAGAGTTCTGCCAGTAAAAGAGCCCCGCAGAGTTCTAATCGTGGCAATGAGATCCTTTTTAATGGGGCCACTCTTGATTTTGCAGGCATGGACTAGAAGAAGCGCAGCGTAAAATGAGTTCTCTCAAAATCGCCATAGATTTCGGTGATGGGAGCTATCAAGATGTTCCAAAGGGCGTTGGAAAGGACATCGGTAAAAGGTTTGCCGAATATAAGAAGACGGCTAAGGCGAGGCAAGAGACCAGCCAAAACGGTACCCAGACCGAAGAAACTGTGGAAACTCCCACCCCCCATTCTGGGAAACGAGAGAGGGAGCCCACGCTGAGTCCCGTTGAGGTTGGCCCGCCAAACAAATCACGAAGAAGCCGAGGACCCGCAAGACCATAGCAGCATCCTCAACACCGAAGAGGGATGTTGCAGAAGGGACAACTTCTGCACCCAAAATCAATAAGAAGAAGGAGCCGCAGAGGAGAGCTCGACCTGAGGCGGTCTTAATAAAACCGTCTCAGGGTTCAAGCTACGCCGAGGTCCTAAAGGACCTCAAACGAAAGGTGAAACCGGACACCCTTGGTGTCAAAATCAAGGGTGTCAGGGAGACAAAGAAGGGGGAAATCCTGATTGAGGTAGATCCTGCATCAGATGGCAGGACAAAGTTGTCATCTGCGATCAGGGAGGCAGTTGGCGTCGAAATTTCGGTGCGGGATCTTGTTCCCCGCATGGAGGTTGAGGTCCTCGATCTGGACTGAACCACAGACACGGAGGAGGTGAAGGAAGCAGTACGCAGTCACTTCGGCGGTATAGCTCTGGAGGATTTGAAGGTGAACCTGATGAAGGGGGACTTTAGGGGACACCTTAAGGCCTACGTTGAGCTCAGCGAGGAGCTGGCGTCGCGAATCATCCGGGCAGGACATCTAAAGGTGGGGTGTATGTCCTGTAGGGCCTGGAAGAAGACGGAGGTTCTCCGATGTTACCGTTGTCATGCCTTTGGGCACAGAGCAGCGGGCTGTGAGGGTCCCCACAGGACCAAATTATGTTGGAGGTGTGGCAAAGAGGGCCATAGGGCTGCGGCGTGCGAAGGTACGCCGCAGTGGTACCTCTGCGCCACGAAAGAAGGGAATCCCCGGACCGACCATCTGCCGGGGACCATGAGGTGTGCGTCGTTCAGAGAGGCAGCCTCGTCGAAGAAGCCTCCAGAATGACGCGAACAGCTGACTCAAGAGTTGAAATGCCAAGCAGGCAGAACAGCGGGACGCCGAAGCACGGCGTAGAATGCCTATAACCCATGTTACTGAAGTAATGCGAGAGCGGATTCCTGGGACATGGGTTGGCAGGAAAGAGGAGGTGAGTTTTGTGGGTATTACCGTTTCTAAGGTTGAGCCCCACACCCAGTGCGTAAATGCATTCTCACCTCCTCTACAAAAAAAAAAAAAAAAAACTCCTGATTTTGCACACAAGAGATTCACGGTGATATTTCCTTGATCGTTTATCGAGCGTATGTAGATCGATGCTCCGTACTCCTTTTCAGAAGCGTCGCAAAACCCGTGAATTTCTATTGTGACTCGATTTTCACATAAAATTAGTCTTGGGACACTTATGTAATTGAGGCTGTACACTTTATTTCGAAATTCGACCCGTTCAGTGTGCATTCGTTGAGGCAAAGATTCGTTCCAGTCCGGTTTCACTTCCCAAAGTCCTTGGAGGAGAATCTTTGCTCGTACAGTGGCAGGACCAACGAGACTGAGAGGATCAAAAATCTGAGACGGAAGTGATAAAATAGTTCATTTTGTCACTTTCAGCTGCTCTGGAATTTTTACAGAATATTGAAGTTCGTCGACATTTGATTTCCAAAGCAGTCCCAAAGTTTTAGGATCCTTATCTCCCTGAATCACTCGATCTCCAGTTGAGAAATCAGCTGTCAAAAACACTTGTTCGTCATTTGACGCCCATTTCCGAAGTGATAGACCGGCTGAATCCAAAATTGACGTAAATTCATCCTTGAGTGTTCGCGCCTCTTCAAGGGAGTCTGCATCTGTTAGAAGATCGTCCACGTGAAAGTCATTTATGATAGCCTTACTCGCAATTGGATGTTCTTCTTTCGTCTCCTCTCCAAGTTGCCGCAAACAACGGGGGGCCAAGTAGGGTGCAGATGCGGTTCCAGAAGTTATATTAGATATCATAACGAATGCGGAATTATATAATACCATCAATCTCCCATACCCAGCAATTTTGTATTCAAAACCGTTTGCTTAGAACATTCAATCCCAATTCGAGGCAAATCGATTGATCTATAATATTAATACACTTTATTCAAGATTGAGGAAGTTATGCTCATTTATAATATTCGAATCATCTGTTTCAAACAGAAAAACCTTTTTCATCTAAATAATTATAAGTTGACGCATGAATAGAAAAGACTTTTTAATCATACATCATAAAATATAATTAACAAACTTAATCTTAGTCCACCAGGAGCAATTTCTTGGAAAAATTTCGAAAAGTTGTATTACAGATATATAGAATTATAAAAAAATATGTAACAATCCTGCAACAACATTGGTCTATTTTATTTTTTTCTAGAATTGTAATAGTAAGAAAAAAGTGTTTTTGTGCTTTATGAACATATATATATTGTGAAATAATAAAGGGTAAGGAATCAGATGTATTCTACTATTTTTTTAATTCTCCATATTTACTGCAATTTAATATAGAAACTGAAATATAATATTTAAAAATTCTCAAATGATATTTAGTCATATAAAACTATACATTAAATTTCGATGCTATCTTTAAGACTATCTGTGAATTTTTGACAACAGCGGAAGCTTCCTATCTGATAAATTATTAACGAACACATCCGTTCAAATATTGAAAAACAGGAAGGTACATTGATAATTTTAATTATAAATTCTCTTTCTGCTATAAATAAGCGATTCTAGAATCACTGATTCATAGTACAAGAAAATGTTCACCCTCAAAGTTACAACGCTCTTGTTAACATTATGTAAGTATTATTTTTTTTTAGATTTTTCTGTTTTTGGTCAATCATTTCACCAATGAGCAATATAATTTAATCTTCCTCAACTTTATGTCTTCTTATATTTCATTTTGTAGAAAAATAATTAGGAAATTGGTAGTTGAACAGAGCAAATTTAAAAAAAATTAGAAAACCCTTTCCAGTTTTTGATATTCCGGAAATTCTTTGAATAATTTTTAATTTTTGATAGGTGTTTTGGGCGAGATCTCAGCGATGTAATATTTTCAAGAGGAATCGCCGGTGACAGAGAAAACTGGTAATTTTTTTCGACCGATTTATATTAATAATAACGAAGATGATTCTGAACTGTTTAACAAAAATATTGTTTCTTTTTAGCATTAGCCACACATTATCTGTCTGCAATTTTAATTAATTATATTATAAATTAATAATTGTTTAATATATGTTCACTAATCATCCATGTATCTTCCTAAATTGTATGCCTCTTTACGAATTTTATTTGTGGAAACTATATAACAAATTAAAAACAAATTTGAAAAACACTTTCCGGTTCAAAAGAAATATATTTCTAAGATTCGTAAAATAATTGAAAAATTTGCGAACGGCTTTTTGGACTACATTTCAGGTCCTATGAATTCTGAAGAGGAATCGCAAGTGTTAAAATAACAAAATTGACACTAAATTATTTCGAAAATACATAATTTTTTCTGATTTCATTTAAAGATGATCTGTTTCCAATTTTAACTCATTATATCCATATTCAATAATTGACTAATAATTTCACTAATAAGCATTATATATACCTGAATCGTATGCCTTTTTATGTATTTTATTTTTGGGAACAAAACTAACATTTCGTAGTAATATGGATTTAATTCAGAAAAAACATTAGAAAATACTTTCCAGTGTTTAAAAAAAAATTATTTTTCAGATTCGTCAAATAATTTTAAGTTACGGTCGGTTGTCTGGACGAAATCTCAGGTCCGAACATATTTTCTCTGATTCTATTCAAACATTTTCTGTTAGAAATTTAACTAAATTATATTGTTAATTAATAATCACATGATAACTTTCCTAATAAGCAATATATGTTTCTAAATTTCATGTCTTTTATGCTAGATAATATAGATTCTGTAAAACTGAATCGAGAAGATTGTACTAAATTTATGTGCTTCCTATCTGACAAATTCTGAATGCACACATCCGTTCATTTCTCAGATTCGTAAAATAATTTCAAAATTTTTACAGATTTTTCCACCGAGACGTCAGCAGAGAAAAATTCAGGAAACGATATTCAAGAGAAAACACTAATTGGTAATTTTTTTCTACCGATTCATAATAATAAGGTCAATGTGTCTCGATATCCCGAAATTCGGGATGAGTAGTTAAATATTTTCCTGAAGTTTGTATATGATCGCACAGTGGGATAAAAAATAATAAAATTCCAAATTAAGTTGAAAAGTTAATACTGATTTTTTCAACGACAAAAAAATCCAAAATCGGTCAATAATAGCCTTCTAGAAGTTATTTTGAACTTCTTTTTTGTGTTCCATCCCACTCTGAGTCGTCCAAATTTTTCGAAACAACTAAAAACAGCCTAGTGATAAACATAAATACACTAAACGGTTTCGCAAAAATATAATAATAATTTTGAAATGGTAGGAATTTTGAAAGAAATGGCAGATATGGACGAAGATGTGTCTGAAAATTCCTCCATTGCCGTAAGAAAGTGGCTGAAAAAACCATTCGAGGAATTAACTGCTCAATGTGGAAGTAAATATACTCTTGAAGAAAAACTTGATTCCTACAAAATGGCACTACTTGATATTTTTATTTCGACACATATGAGAAACGATTTGACATCTGCTGATTTGTACCCTATGGTTATCAATATGTGGAAAAAACTGTTCCCAATTGTTTTCTTTGAAGTGGAAAATTGCTTGGAATATGGCGATGTTTTCTTGGACGTGAAAGAAAAGCTCCATGTGATGGCTACAATCTTCCATGAGCTTGCCCGCAGAATACCACTCTGTAAGTATTTTTATTTTATTTTTCCAGTAACACATCTGAATGAACATTTTTATGACTACAAAGATTTGAGCTAAAAATCTTTATTAGTGGAATTATTATACTCTTTTGATGGAAAACTATTTTTCTAAGTATATCTATTTTTTCAGTAAATCAACTTGAATTAGAAGGAGATATATGTAAACAGAAAGAAGAAGAAAAATTTTCAGCCTGCGCTGAACAGCCGTTTAAATTACGTGAAGAACAGTTGTTTAACGTTTTATTAGGAGAGTTTGGAAATCTATACGGTACCTGCGAGTAAGTAGAATTAACATATATATCAAGTTTTTTTCCGAAGTTTTGAAAAAACTGAATTGTACCTTAAATGATGAATTTTCAACAAAATATTTGAATCTTTAACATACACGGATTTATTTGTTAACTCACAGTTGCACTTAACCAAGCTAGCTTTTCAAAAAAATAAAAAATTACAAAATAATAGAAACAATTTTTAAAAGACTAATCAGACAAATAAAATTTTGGATTTGAAATTATAATTTTTCGAGCTGGAAAAGGCAAAGGAAAACCTCCTGTCGCACCCCGTCCCTTTCCAAGCTTTATGATTCCTTTACAAAAATTGTCAGAATTATTCTCTTCGAAAATTTATGATTAAAAAGTCTTTTCTATTCATGCGTCAACTTTGAATTATGTCGATGAAAAAAGTTTTTCTGTTTGGAGGAGATCATTCAAATATTATAAATGAGCATAACTTCCTTAATATTCAATAAAGTGTATTAATATTATAGATCAATCGATTTGCCTGGAATCAGGGAATCTTTTTCGTTTTTGCATCAATTTTGAATAATATAGCCTGAGCTAGTATATCTATCGAAAAATTCAATCTCTTCTGTACTATCTATTTGGTGAAGAAAATCACAAGAAGAAAACGATCCCGCAGGATAAATCGAACGAAGTTCGATTTTCTATAGTCACTTGACTTACTTTTTGCTAAAAGTATAAAAGCGTGAAAAGATAAAAATTCAAAGTCCTTAGACTATTCGCTCGTTAGAGAATATTTTTAAAACACAAAATAGTGAAACATATATATATAGGTCCGTAGACTAAATTCTTGCTCGGAGATTTTCGATGTATCAATCCAATTATTCAAGTCCGCCGACTGACTTCTCTCTGAAATTTTTCTTAATATCACTTCAAAATATTATTCTTGTAGGAATACGGAACATAGAGTTCAAAGATACTTTCTTCGCTAAGAAGTAAAATATCTTAAAAAAAATATGCCATCCTTCCCCTCTCCATACTCTATTACACACTTCCCAAATCTCTTCTCTAACCCTTCTTCCGCCCAATTTCAACGCTTCATTCTCTATCCCATCCTCTCCTGTCGCCATGTTTCTTCTTAACTTATCAATTGCTTGATTTACCTTCTCTCTAGTCAACTAGTTTCCACCTCCCATGTCTCGCTCCTTGATTATTCTACCTTCCCCTCTCACCTTGCTATCCACCCCTCCTAGAAATTTCTTGAAATATACCGCCCATTTATCCATACTTATCACTTCATTGATTCCTTTCCATTCACTTCTTTCTCTATTAATCACCTCCCATTCTCTTCCTTCCTTTATTGCTTTCTCTACCTCCTGCATATACCTCGCCTTCTCCTCCTGTCGTTTTACATCGAGTAATTTCTCGTATTTTCTTTTTCTTTTATTATGCTCCTTCTGTCTATCTCTTCTCTTCTCTAATTCCTTAACGATAACTTCATACGCTCTTTACTCTCTATACATTCTACATTTCACTATCCTCTCTTCTCCCACCTTTCTTCCTCGTTTGGCCTAGTTTCTCCCACTATCCTCTCTACCCTTCCCCTCATCTTACACAACATCTCATCCACACCTCTCCCATCTTCAATCATCACAATCTCTTCTTCCATTCTTTCCGTATATTCTCTTAGCTTATCTACTACCTATTTGACCACCTTCACTTTCTTCCCTGTCGCCCGCTCCTTCTTGCTTCCTTCTTTTCTCGAATTCCCACATTTCAAAGTTGCAATGACCGGGAAGTGTTCTGACCCTATTTCGTTCCCTACTTCTATTCTTTCCAACAGCCTCCTTATTTTTTCCTGGGCTAGAATGTAGTCTATTATTAAATCCCCTTTTCCTGCAAACGTGATCTCAACTTCCTCATTCCCTTTCGAGTTCCCATTAAAAATGAACCATCCTGTTTCTCCTAGAATTTCCAACAGAGTCCTACCCTCCTGGTCCACCTGTTTGTGTTTCGATTTCCTCCTGAAAGTCTCACTCTCTTCATCCCATATTTCCCCACCCTGTTCCCGCGGCCAAGCATTCAGATCACCTTCTGTCAACACCAATTTGTCATCCTTTTTCGCCACCCATTTTCTAATCACACTCTAACCTTCTTCTTCTCCCCTTCTCCTGTAAACACAAACTATCCTCACCTTTCTTCTGCCTATCTTCAGCATTCTCGTCATTACTCCATCCGTTGCCTCAAATCCCATTTCTATTCTCTTTTCTCTCACCAATTAATTCCTCACGCCTGACACCATACCCCCTTTCTTTCTTCCCTTCACCTTCTCATTCTTTGCCTTTTGCATCTGCCACATATATCCCTTGGGTAACTTTCTCTTCATTCTCTTCCAATCCTTCTCATCTACCCAGATTTCACTTCACATCACTACATCCCATTTCTTCACCTCTTCTCAGAATCCTTCATCTTTATTTATTAGCCCTGATACGTTCCAAAACGCTACTCTCACTTCTTCCTTCTTTCCTCCCTTCTTTCGTCATTATGTCGCCTCCCTACTGTTGTGGAAACTTCGTCGCTCCGTCTTCTCCTCCTTATTTCTTTCCACCCTCTACTGTTTCCATTACCTCCTCCCTTATATCCTTAGTCTCCACTTCTTTCCCTCGTCGCCCTCCTTCTTTCCTTTCAACCTCTACTGTGACCATTACCTCTTCCCTTATATCCTTAGTTCCCACCTCTTCCCCTCGTCGCCATGGACCCACCCTACACACTTCACTCAGTTTTTCTTTCTCATCATCCCATATCCACACATCCCCATTTATCCACATCCTGTCTTTCCCTATCCATACTGTGTTCCCTTCCACTCTTTCACTCCATGCTCTCTCTTTCATCATCCACTTTCTTCTTCTTTCATTCCACGTCATATTCTCCTCTATCCTCTCTTCCCTCCCCCTTAAAGCTTTTTTTTCTCAAGATATCAACTTTTTCTTCCTCATTTCTCACTTTCACTATGTACATACGTGATTTACCTTCAAACAAAAGTTCCTCTAATCACTATATTTCTACTCCGTTTCGTCTTCTCTTCTACTTCCATTTTCCTTTCCAACTCTCTCAATCTTGATTTCATTCTCACATTGTTGTTGAAAATTTGTCTTTTTTTGGTAGTAAAAGCAATTTTTTGTCTAAAAAGCAAGTATTTCGTTAAAAACTTGTCTTTGCTGGTTAAATCCAAGTGTTTTTTATTCGTACTTGAAATCCTTTTTTTTTTGGCAAAATATCAACATTTTTCGATGAAAATTCATCCATTCAGGTACAAATTCAAATCCTTGATTTTTGTGATAAAAATGTAACTATCTTGTTCGAAATTCAACTGATCGGTTGTAAATAAACTTCATTATTGTTGATTCATACTCTTGAGTTGAAGATTCAACTATTTTATAGAAAATTTAACTACTCGTGAATTTTAATGTTGATAAAATTTTCTTCTATAAGGGAGAATCTGTCGATCAAGAAATGCTTTTTGGATGCTGCTAGAAACTGTAATGAAAATCTAACAAGACCTCTAAAACTGGTGCTTAGTCCACCCGGAGAAATTGTTTGCAAAAATCTTGAAAAGTGGTAGTATAGAATTGTTATCAAAATATGTGACAATTCTACCAATCTATTATATTTTTCAATTACTCTACGTGTACCGAAATTTCCGTACGAATATCCTGATTTTTCTGGCGTACATAGACAGTGCTATGCTATTATATACTTCATACCATTGTAATTTTAACAAAATAATGATTTTGTGCTTTACCTATATGTTGAAAATATTGTAAATCTTATTGCGAATGAAGTACTGAAAAATATTCTCCTTGACTAGTTATTCAAAATATTCAGAAATATTAGACATGACCTAGAATTATTCACAAAATTAACGAAAGTTAAGAGAAATATTTATTCGTTTAGAAAATTTTACAATTATTTAAAGAATTATAATTTGCTTAAACAATTTTTTTTCGTGTAAATCGTTAAAAGTTATTATTTTCTGTAATGAATAACGCAGTTAATGGATATCAAGACTGATATTTTTGATGAGAGACAGGTTTCAATTATTTAAACAATTTGTAACGTGTAGGTTTATCCTACAGTTTATAAAAGCAAATATTACCTACGTTACGAAATAATGTACAAATTCTCGTAACTATACATTTAAATCAGTATCCTTAGGAAGCTATCTCGCGCGGCGAACATCAGCACAAAGCAAAGGGAACGAAGACCCGTTCCTATACCATAGAATGGGACGCTCAACAAATCACGTCATAGCGCGCTCGGCCAGCACGGAGAGGCAGTTGAACGGGAGACGAGTCCCACTTGGTATAGCATAGAGTGAGGACTCTCAGCCAATCATGGCTGTCCACGGCATAGCGTGCTAGGCCAAAACGAAGAGGCAGTTGAACGGGAGACGAGTCCCATTCGATGAAGCATAGAGTGGGGACTCTCAGCCAATCACGGCTCTCCACGGACTAGCGCGCTAGGCCAGCACGGAGAGGTAGTTTAACGGGAGACGAATCCCACTCGGTATAGCATAGAGTGGCGACTCTCAGTCAATCACGGCTGTCCACGGCATAGCGCGCTAGGCCAGCACGGAGAGGCTGTTGAACGGGAGACGAGTCCCACTCGGTTCGAGACTCGCGTCTCGAGGCTCCAATAGGAGCTATTTCCGTGAGTAAAGTTGCAGTTTCTGGTCAGGGACGAGCAGAGAGGTAACGTGCTTCTCTCGCTGACTTTTAATTAATTCAAACTGATTTCAAAGTTAATTTAAATTCCTTTTCTATGTGATTTTTTCTTTTTCATTGGAATTTTTATTTTCTGCATATGGAAAAGATGCGAAGCATTCATTGGGTTTGTTTTGATAACCCCATGGCTCGATAGCATTCTTTCCCTATCCGGGAAATTGTTTGAATTCCTAAGTATATTTCGTTCCTCTGGTGAGATACGTCTCCCCTAGGGCTCGTAAGGCAGTTTCGGATGACATTTTCTCATGAAAATTCATTCTTAACGTAAGTCAGACGTTACACCTTTGTTTCTGGGGAGTAGTCCCAACGCCTTCCAAGCTTCAACTGTCAGTTTGTTCAATTAATAGGGTTTTTTCAAATGTCATACAATGGTAATGAAGTATTCAAAGTAAAGTGAAAAAAATTCACGTGCCCACATGTAAATAATATGATCTGTTGTACGAATTTAAAGATTTTTATTGATTCCAAAAAAATTAAAGGTTTGTAGCACTGATTCTCTGGCTTACAATCAGTGAGTGTAAGATTCAAAAATTTGATAGAGAATCAGAAAAATGATCTACTTATTAAATAAAATAAAAAAAATAAATACCAGAACATGTCACCTCTTATACTATGAAGTTCATGTGTAGCGTAAACAGTCGAAAATAAAATAAGATTTTGAAGTTTCTTGTTCTTTTTATATACAACAGAAGTGAGGTTGTTTCGATACCTTCCCACACTTCCTGAGTTTAACATTTACTTTTAAAAATTCATGTTTTATTTTAATTTCATATCGAAAGTGTTCAGTGATTCTACTTTCAAAACCCAAAAATAAATATATTAACATATGTATTTGTTATAGTTTATAGGGGATTAAGCAAAAGGCTATAACATAGGCACCTGTTTCACATATAGGAAATTAACAAAAGCTTTTGTTGACACAAAACTACCAGGTATCAAGTTGATACGGCAAATGGATTAAAATGATGCAAAGTTTTGATATCTCTATTCATGATCAACTAGATTCAAATTTCGAGATCAATTATCTGTCATAAAATTTCAACTACTCAACACATTATGAAATTATTTAATCCTCTGCCCTGAATTATGATCAATAAAAACCGTTCGAAATTAAATTGTTAATCAGATATAAAAAAAATCTGCCCGCTTACTTACTTACAATACTGGATTATACTATATGTAGAAACATAAATGTTTTTGAACAAATTATAATCTAAAATGCAAGCAAAAAAAAATTATGAAACATTTAAAATTATCACACTTGAGTGTTTATTAGGTGATAATTTACATTTTTTACATTTATTTTTTCCTGAGGAGTGTAAAGTGGTCGTCACGTGGCGTAATTAAAAATTCGGGAAAGTATGTTTTCTTTTTATTTTAGACCATCTGAAATATGCATCCGGCTATTTCAAAATTTTTATTCAGCACCTCCGATTCAGGATTCAGGACGAATGGTCCATCATTAAAGCATTGCATGGTCCATTTGTTTTTACATGGACATCTGCAATATATTTAATATTATTCATTATACTGAAAATAATGACATCCCTTCAAAAATCTTAAACTTTTAATAAAATCTTATATCTTATTTTGAGAATATAAATAACTTTTCCAAATTAAAATTATTTGCATTTAAAATCTCAAGGTTGAAAAAGTTGATTATGAAAGCGTCAGAGATTGGCAAATTTTTAATTTTTGTTGGTCAAATTTGTACCGTTTGTAAAATTGATATTTCAAGATGTTTAAAGAAGTGCTTCTTAGAAAAGAAGAAAATATATTTTGATCTAACTCAAGTCTAAAGTCACATTTTTTTAAGGCATTTGTATCTGCCCTCAGATCATCCTGAATGAAATATCATTTCTTTTAGTAGAAATACTTTTTTTCAATTCTTAATTGTACAATTATTTCAAAATTGTATTCTTATTAGTTTAGAAAGGAAATAGTATCCTAAACATAAAGCGAAAGTAATTCTGATATGTTATATATAATGTGGGGATTCAAAATAATTATTCTCATCTGATAAAGGAACAGTAAGAAGAAGTATCCCTGTACGTGAGGAGTGGGAACCAGCTACCACAGTTACTGGCCTGAGCAGTCACATGCTTGTACCAAGATTCAGAAAACCAGACACTTGTTACTTCCCTGGTCACCCAATGACAATATATTTCCCACTTAAAGCAATAACATGTTACAAGCGAAGCAGAT
>CAKNYM010016702.1:0-18371 GCA_932195095.1 Andricus curvator
AAATACTTTACGTAAATATGTTGTGTTCAGCTTGCAAATAGTTGTTAACTAAACTTGTTTCGATAATTTCATGTTTCCGTAAAACATATATAATATGTATATAATAAAACATCTTTACATTTCCCTTTATTAGGCATTACATTTTTCTTATCCTGCTTATTATATGATTGAAAGGCAATGCATTTCTTGTAAATCGGTTTGCCGATGCTCATCGATTTCCCCAATTGATCATATGTGAAAAAACTGCACGTTTCGCAATAACAGTATATATTTTTTTAAACCGGCAGAAATCACGAATTTCTACCGGGAGAAAACCGGCAGAGGAAAATGAAAAAAATAATGGCCACCCTGGTGATGGTATAGGAGCGAATATAAAGAGACAAGCAGCACGTTCAAGCTCACAATGTTCTCTGAAACATCACATACTCACTCCCCATGCTTTGTTTCAGTGGTTACTGAAAGCCAGATTTGACAAAGCTGTCACGATACCAGGTACATTACAGTACCACTCTTTCATTCCCACTCAAGATGGAAAACTTCAACTCAAGAAGTTTTCGTCCTCTGAGAAATACGTCATCTTCTCGAATGGCAAAAACAGAAACCACAAAAAAGGCCTGCAAAGAAAACAACTGTTGAAACTATCGCCAAAAAACCGAACAGAAAGATACATAATATTACCATATAATATTATTTCCAGTCGAATGATTGCGCTGCATTCTGAATTATGAAGGCGTAATTCTCAGCGAAATCGAAGCAAATCAAAAACTCCCTAGGTATTACATTTTCCTTCAGGTTTTTGAAAAAGATGATTGCTCCTGTGAAATAAAGGGATGAGTTTTTAATTTCAACAGCCTTTCACAGAAATCATCTAGGAATTCATCAGTATCCATTACCAGAGTCTTTAGAGTACATCTGTCGGTCTGTAACCAAATTTCAAATCTCACTTCATTAATACAATGTTCATCACAAGCTTTTGTGATGTTATCTTTCAAGTTTGCAGTACCTGGACAGTTTTCACACTCTCCTAAATGACAGGAACTTGAAGAGTTAGGACATACAATAGCATCCAGGCAGTCGTGATAATTTGTGAGCACCATGTCAGTATTATTATTATACCATTAAGCGATTTCCCTTTCGGGGTAGGCGTGACTTGCTCGGTTGGAAAATAGTAGTGTGTATATGGGTATATAGGTATAGAGTAGATAGGTAGGGGTTAAATAGGTATATAGGTGTTAGGTATAGATATTTTAGATTTATCTGGAATTCTCGTGTTATTTATTTAAATGACACGATGATTCCGCAACACTGCTCCGACCCAGGTTGCTGATCAATCTCTCTAGCGATCACCCCAAGTGAAGAGCCTCACAAAATTGTTATGTATGGTTCCCCACTTGGGCCCATCAGTTTCCAAGGTCTTTGTTTCAGGCGTCATTCATTCTATTGTCAATCTGTTTACAAACTATTTGTCGCCACACTTTTCTGTCCTGGCATACTACTCTAGCTTCCTTCACGTCCATGCATTTTTTCATGCAGGCTCTTGTGTTTCTATGGCTTCTTATGTCTCTTCGGATCAATGTCTCATTTATAGATTCTAACCATTCTTTCGGCGGTCTACCTCTGGGCATTCTGTCATTTACTTTACCTTTATACACTTGTTTGGTCAGTCGTTCATCTTTCATTCTTTCAAGATGACCAAACCATCTTAACTGATTTCTTTCCCATGTGTCACCTATTGTCTCTTTTGCACCACATTATTTGAGGATTGTCTCGTTTCGGACTTTGTCCATCAGTGTTTTCCCGCATATTATGCGCAGAGGGTTCATGCCGATCGCGTTAATTTTACTCCTGTCCTTCTCTTGACAGGTCCATGTCTCGCTACCGTATAGTACAGTCGGTACGAATATAGAATTATGTATGGCCATTTTAGCTTTTTTTGATATGTTTTTATTTGTGAGAACGGACCCTGCTCTACCGATAACCTGCTTACCCTTATTTATGCGCCTATCTAACTCCCCATCTATTTTTCCGTCGCTAGTGAATAGACTACCTAGATATACGTACCTGTACTTGTTTGCAAGTCCTCGACTGATTCTGCCATAACAATCTTGTCATCTGCGAAAGCTAACCCACGTACCTTGACTGTTTGAAGATCTACACCTTCTTCGTCGAAGAGTGCAGTTCTTAGACACTTATCCATGAATATGATAAATAGCCACGAGGACATAACGCATCCTTGTTTCACGCCTTGCATAATATGGAACCAGTCACTCAAGTTTCCTATTTACCCTTACACTCGCTTTACTACCTTTATATATTGTTTTTATTGCTTGCAGGAGCGCTCCATTTACTCCGTACTCTTTAAGGACTTCCCAAAGTTTACTTCTATTTGCATTATCAAATGCTTTTTCTAGTTCAATAAATGCACAGAAAACTTTCTTTCCTACTCTCAGGTTTTTTTTCTGTGATCTGTCTTAGGCTAAATATCTGATCTGTACATGATCTTCCTGGAATACAACCACTTTGGACTTCCCATATATTTTTTTCTGTGATTTCCATTACCCTACGAATAAGTATTTTTGAGTATATTTTACTTATGGTACTTAGTAGACTGATACCTCTGTAATTCCTGCAGTTGCTTTTGTCTCCCTTTCTTTTGTATATTGGTACGATAATCGCTTTTCTCCAATCGTCTGGGACTTCTCCCGTCTCGTTACATAAATTTATCAATTCGCACAACCTGTGAGGTATGTACTCGCCACCGTATTTAAGCATTTCAGCGCTAATACTGTCTACACCAGCAGCCTTACCGTTTTTCAAGTTCTTTATTATATCTCTGACCTCAGTGACACAGACTTTTTTAATTAGGTTTTCTAATGCATTATGTTCTATGTCTCAGTTTTGTTGTCCTATGTCTTCACCTCCTAATAGTTCTTTAAAAGATTCTTTTAAAGCGTCTACTATCCCGTCTATATCATATAGCATTTCACCTTTGCTGTTTCTCATGCTAGCAAACTCTGTACTTTTACTTTCCTTCAACTGTTTAGTATCCTCTTTTAAATGTTGAATATTTATTTCATTCAACATCAACTTGACATTCTCATGATGCACGCAAATGCAGAGAGCAGTTATTCTAGTAGCATATAATATTACTTAACTTGAAAAACTGGCAGTAAAGCGTTGCACAAAGATCCTCGGCGTGAGCGCACTAGGGGAAATCGCGCGCCACCCGCCCTATCATGGAATCTTGTTAACCTATCGTTCTATTACTCAAAGAGGAATTAATTTTCCACTCTGAAAATTGGGGGTCTTATAGGAAAAAATCTCAGCTTTCTTTTAAAACTATTTTGAAGGAAAAAAAGTGCCCAAATTTGAAAAAAAGTCAAATTTATTTTTGGTTTTCAAAAATTCGGGTCAAATTTTGACTTTAAAAAAAAATCGTTATTACCACCAGAAAGGTTGTGAAAAAATCTATCGAAAATATTTGAAGTGAAATTTTGTCTAAGGCAATAGGACAAAAGTTACAAACGTTTGAAACTAAGGCTTTGCTTAAAAAACCCAAAAATTGTACCCCCTCCACTTTGATAAATAATTATAAAAATGAGTCAATTTTTGGTGTGAGAAGTACTATCTAATAGGACTACAATTGGGCCAATTTTTAGCCCGATCGGACAACTTTCATTTTCGAGGTGGGTACACTTAAGAAATTTTGCCCCATGTGTTACGTCCAGCAGTTAGGCTCCGATGCTGCATGGAGTCGAAAATCGAAAACCGTTCGATTTTCGACTGAGTAGACCTTTTTATTTTAACCCTTTAACGACCACTGTTGCAGCTGAGCAACGTCCACTATTTTCGATTTTCCTAATTTTCAGGTAACAAGCTTAGAATTCTGCAAAATGAATGCGTGCATTAGATCGAAGTGGACTATTCCGCATCTCGTGAGGTGGTTATGAGTTATCGTATATTCAATAGAAACTGAGAAAATTATAAATATTGAAAAAAATTTTTTTTGCAAAAATCGATCAAAAAATGACCATACATTATCCTGAATTTTTATTCAACGGGATCAAGGCTTGGTCCTTAAAGGATTAAAGAAAATACTGCGCAAGCGCGAAAAATATATAGCACTTCCGTGAGTTTCGAGCAATTTTTCCGTAAAATGTATGTGGAAATAGTAAATATTAACGAAAAATATATATATTGCGAGCAAGTAGAAGTTAAAACACATCCCACAAAAAAATGTCTGGTTTACCAGGAGAAAATCCATTGAAAAGAAAGAAGGTTGATACGGACAAGAAGTGCTGTTTTGGAAGTTATAAAAGTGTCATCCGGTGCAAGTCGTATTTGAAATATAAATATTATTTTTCTTTCATTTCCAAAACCCTGTTTAATATTTCTAAAGGGTAACATTCCCGATGATTCACTTAAAATGCATATTACAAATTGCGCGGAATTCAGAAAAAGTGATATATGACTGGGGTTATGTGCGCACAGGGAAAAAATGCAAACTATTTGAGCGGGCAATTTCTTCATTTGAAGTGCTCAAAACTGAAGTGCAAACTGAAACACTCAAAGTGATACTCTTGAATTTCAAGCTATTAAAGTTACGGCTTAAAATTTTTTTGATTCAAACGATCAATAAATTATTACGCCTTTAAAATGAAAGCTTTTACAACTTTCCAATTACATAATTTCAAAATGAATTCCGTTGAACTTGGAACCTCAATACCCGGTGGAATAAATGCCTAAGCTTTCAGAATACATGGTTTCGAGATAAATTTTTTATCTTAGTGTGTTCAAAATGGCTCGTTAATGACAAAATTTTTGCGAAGACATTCATGAATTTTTTTCTCAACAAGTATGATCTTTTCGAGAAAGTGCAAAAGGAGAAAAAGTTCTTAGAATCACTCAAAGAATACGTGAGAATTTTTCCAGACAGTTTTTAATTATTTTTTGGTTTTGCAATTTGTCAATTTTTGAAAAATTAAAAAATTGCTCCAAAAATTCTAAAAAAAATTCACAAAAGTCATCATTCTTGATCATGTAAATTTTCGATGTTTGCGATGTTTGTGGCGGACAGGAGATCGACCTGCGAATGCACATGAATTATGTGATCAAGAATGATGACTTTTGAGCATTTTTTTCTTGAGAACCATGAGCTTATAGCAAAAATCACCAGGAATAAAAATTTGTTAGAATCGAACAAAAAATTCACCTGAATTTTTTTTAGAATTTTTGGAGCAATTTTTTTAATTTTTCAAAAATTGACAAATTGGAAAATCAAAAAAATAATTTAAAACTTTCTGAAAAAATTCTCACGGATTCTTTGAGTGATTCTAAGATCTTTTTCTCCTTTCGCACTTTCTCGAAAAGATCATAATTTTTGAGAGAAAAATTCATGAATGTCTTCGCAAAAATTTTGTCAAACGAGCCATTTTGAACACACTAAGATAAAAAATTGATCTCGGAACCGTGTCATGAACCGAATCGTGTTTTTTTTGTTTAAACAATATTTTTCCATAGTTAACAACATTTGCATGCCCACCATCGGAAAGAAGAGATCTTAAGCTTTAAAAATATGTGTTTCTGAATTTTTTATACCTTGAATTGCATGAGTTATAATTGCTGAAAGAGTGGTGTACCCAAAGGGGCATTCTCGGCGTTAAAGGGTTAAAGTGGCACTATTAACCCTTCTCTCCAGCCTCCCGGGAAACGCTTCCCCCTCCATACTTTCTTCACTACCTCCTTCAGCCTCTCCCTAACCTCTTGTTTACTTAACAGCCATGCTTCTTTCTCTACCCCGTCCAGCCCTGCTGCTTTTGACCATATTGACTTCCTTATCTGTTTCTCTGTCTCCTCGTGATTCACCTCCTCCATCTCTATCTCCCCCGTTCTTCTACTCCCACCATCCCTCTTCCTTGAATCTGCGCCCTGAAATGATACTTTAAAAAACTCCCTCCACTCCTCACTTCCTTCTCCTTTCTCCCCTCCAACTAACTTTTCCTACCATGCCTTTAACCCACCCTATGCTCTGTAGCAGCGCTTCCAGGCCCTCCCTTATTCCTCGCTCTTTAGCTTCAACCCTCTTATCACAATATTATGTCTCCTGTCTACCTTCTCTTTTCTCTCCATTCTCAACTCCATTGATGTTTGCATTAACATAAAAATTAAATAAACAAAAAAATAAACATTCTACTCTCACCATTTTCTGAAAAATTTAGTTCTGAATTAAAAAAAAAAATCTAAAATCGGTGCATAATTGCGTTCAAAATGTCATTTTGAACCTCGTTTTCCGATTTCACCCCACTGTGCGCCGTTTTCGCCTAAGTCGCAGTACACTGTACAGTGATCCCAACTTTGGCATGTAGACTGCCACTGCCCAGCAATAGTCTTGAAGGTATAATTAAATATTTTTTCCCCAAACCTATTTTTTTGTGGAGTCAAATGAATTCACTGCTCTTTTTCACTTTGCACATGCTTTGCATCCTTTGCATGTTGTGACAGGTGGAAGTTTATTTTTCATCTATAATTTCGTTCCTTTGTTCCTTTCGCGTTACTTATCTATGATACTATGTCACCTTATGATTAATGCTCTCTCAAAAAAAGGGGGCTGAGGAGGAATAATCCAAGGGACCAATGGTCAGGCTCTCATACAGGGTGACAAAAAATAAGTGTATACAAACTTCCACACACGATTCAAAAAACACAATTACTTCGCACCCATTGTATGAATTTTTTTCTTATTCTATGAATATGTGGTACATGAAATTTTGTTGTTTTAATGTTTGAGGTTTATTTAAATTGCTTACTCCACCATGTCAAATGATCGTATAGCGATTATAGCATTGCATCAGTTGGGCAAACGCAATTGTGAAATCGCACGGGAGCTCGGCATTGCACGTTCACTAGTTTGTCGTGCAGTAAAACGGTTTAAAGAGCTTGGCCATGAAGGTGACCGTCCAGGAAGAGGAAGAAAACGTACCGTCAACACTTCCAGAACCCGTCAAATCATCAAAAAACGTGTAATGCGTAATTCCAATATTTCTATGAGAAAAGTAGCTCGCGAGACGGGTATTAATCGTGAGTCGGTGCGTCTCATAGCAAAAAAAGAACTTGGACTCCATCCTTACAAGCTACGAAAAGGCCAGCTCCTGACCGATGAAAACAAGCTTGTACGGCTTCAAAGATGTCGCTTGCTTTTGCGCCGAGCCGCAGGTCTGCGCTGGGAAAAAATTGTCTTCTCAGATGAGAAGCTCTTTACTGTTGAGCAAGTGCACAACCGGCAAAACGATAGGAATTGGTCTACAGAAGCTCCTGGACCATCATCTGTCATAGAACATCGACAAAATCCTGTATTTGTTATGGTGTGGGGTGGGATATGCGCCAGTGGCAAGACACCCCTGATTTTTGTCGAAAAAGGAGTCAAAATCAACAAAGATGTCTATTGCAAAGATATTCTGGAGGATGTAGTACTTCCTTGGGCCCAACAGCACTTTGGCGATGAAGAATGGACGTTTCAACAGGACTCGGCTCCAGCTCACAGGGCAAAAAAGACCCAAGGTTGGTGCAAGGCTCATTTTCCAAATTTCATCACACCTCAAGAATGGCCACCGTACTCACCGGATCTCAATCCCATGGACTATAGCATATGGTCAATTTTAGAGGCAAGGGTCTGTGCTAAACGGCACAAAACTTTGGAGTCCCTAAAGCAAACGCTGCTTCAAGAGTGGGGTCGAATAACAGTAGAGGAGCTGCGGCCCGTGGCAGAGAATTTTGTAAAGCGATTAAGGTTGTGTATTCGTGCTAAAGGTGGTCACTTCGAAACTTAGTTGTTGATAGTATTACTTAGGCATTGTATAAGTACTTTCTACCGTTTGTTTTTCATTTTCGTTCATTATAAATTTTTCTCACTCAAAAATGTTGTATACACTTATTTTTTGTCACCCTGTAAATGTTGAGCGCCACGTTATTTTAGGGGAATAACGAAACCAAAACTGCGTTGCGGCCCTTTTAGAAAAACTTTAAATTAATCTTTATATAACTTACTTCAGTTCATTTCAACGCCGAGAGATACCCCCTTAACTCGAAAATTCAGCACAGTAAATCTTCAGAAGATACAAATTAAACAACCAGGGAAATATTTCCATTTACTCAAGAATAAATAAGGCAAATTTTGTTGATCAAGATAGATATAGCACCAGAATATATTTTGACACAATTTCTCTCTTAGCAAAGTACAAAAGAAAAAAAACTCCAACTTACTCGGTACAAATTTTGTTCCATTGACAACTCTCGTCGCTAGCCCAAAAACTTTTCAACATATACCTTTGTATAATTATCAAACATATTTGCCAATCTGGCTGAAGAACACACCTCGTTCAATTGACGAGGAAAATATATGTATATCGTACAACGTCCATCCAGGAAGTGTCGGGGGTCAAGCCTCTCGTCGCCTCGTGGATTATCCGGGTTTCCCACCAATCTTTTTATAGAGCAGTCTCATACAAAGCCTGACTAGGATTGGATTTCTGGATGACAGATGGAAATTTATGTGTAATGTTACAACTAAAGGCCTTTTCATACATCACTGGCCGGCAATGGCAGGCAGCCTGCCTGCGGAAAATCCACAAATTTATAATAATAATAAATAATAATAATACTTTGTTTTCGGTTCATTATCATTTGAATGCATATACAATGTATATGTATTAAAATTATAATCAACCGAAAAAATGTATTACCTTTGGAATTTCACGTTACTGTTACTGAAAATTACGAAAAAATTTCGGATTTTTACGAAACATGTAACTCAGGGATGTCCAACGCGAGAGTAAAAGAGTAAATATCTGTCAGTTCGTGATCCCCTCTCTTACCACCTTCGTTGGGACCATGCGGTGAGCGCGGTGTGCAGAGGGGTCGAGTCTCCTCGGCTGCTGGGCGGACGAAACCGAACGGCCCCGAAAGACGCTCCAGCCCCTCGTTTACCCTCGCTAAGCGAACAGCTGCGTTAACATTGCGTGCTCCAGGCGCGAGTATAACGAAACGAGAAGAGGAGAACTCTCGGTAAGGCGCTCGGAGAAGGGGAAGAAACGGTAGGAAAGGAGAAGCGTCAGAACCTCTCGTTGGCCATCCCTGATGTAACTGAAAGACGATTCCGTTAGCGCTACTGAAAATTACGAACCGTTTCGTAATTTTCCGAAAGATGTAACTGCAAAAAACTTCCACTACATTTTTCGTAAAATTCCGAAAGAAATTTATAACTAACTAACTTAAACGCTTTGAAAAATCGCCCCCGCTGGGGAATCGAGCCCTACCTAACTACCTAAAATATGTCCTAAAACCTAAGTCTAGCGCACGCATTAGTCAACTGAGCCACGGAACCGCTTAGATATTTCTGGTAAACTCTCGATCAAGCGTTTTCTCTGCGAAAAGCATGGCCAGCTAATATATATTTATTTATATTTTTTTATACGTATTATATACTAACAGGCAGTTTTAAAAATGTTTAAATAATTTTTTTTTTTTAAATTAATCTCTTACAGAAGATATCTCATATTTTATAACGAGTTTGGGAAAATATTTTCCTTAGAAGTATTAACTCACAAGGTAAATATATTATTAGTAATTTATATGTATTATTATAAAATGATTGAAATTTCTTTAATTTTTTAAAAACTGAATTTAAATTTTTTAAATGTCCATATTTTGTATTATTGAAAATTAAGAGTTGAAAAATTTTTTGCGAATGAAATTCTTTGAATTATTAATTTTATTTTATAATCATCTCACTTTATTGAAAACGCAACATTCATTTATATAATTAATATATAAATAAAGAATAGTTTCAACAACGTAATAACATATCAAATGAAAAATCGAAATCCCTATTTAATATGAAACAAACGTTGAATAGTGATTTAAATTTAAATTTTTCGCAAAAATAAAATTTTTCTCCCAAGATGTGGGGGTGCTGAATTACACTGAAAGAAATTTTGTAACAATACTTGCTATTTCAATATTCATAATTGATATAGTCGATTACGATTTGGGGAAATCGTGTAGATATAAAAATTATTGTTAGCGTACTTACGAAACTTTACAATTCAAATATGAAAACTTAATATCTTGAGAACAAGAATTGGTATATTCAATAGCAAAGATTGATATTTCATGTATTGAAACGCAGAATGATAAAAATTGATAGTGATATTATCAAACAATATAAAAACAATTACAGAAATTAATAGTTTGAGTTACATAAGTTAATACAAATATTCTACAAATTAATATAGTCAATGAGAAAGTGAAAAGAAATAAGTGATATTTTTGTTTTCTGTGATAGACGCTAACAGAAATTGTAAGCTTCAGTTGAGGAAATTGCAAATAACTATATCAAAAAATCCGAATAGCTCCGATAATCTCCCGAGGTTAGCCGAATCCGCCGATCGTACCTCATAGCCGAGCGCTAACGATGTGAATCAGAGAACCTCGTGTTTCCCGCTAAACTGATCAAGATTCCCGTATATATCCATTTAGTGGATATATCTTATTACGTACATTTACTGCCGAATTATTTAATTAATAATAACGTCTCAATCACTAATTCGATTCAGTACATGGGAAGGACAATTAAGGAAAACACTATAATAATCACTTTTTCTGACTTAGGCGAAGAATTCTACTTTGTCCACACGATAATTTTAATTAATAAGGAAGACTTTCTTGTTGTGGTGAAATCGATGCCTGACTGCTATCTCAATGAACATATGTCTCTTATGTCAATAAGCTCAAGGATGGGTTCTTTTATATAGCCAAAACCTGGATGTGATTAAATATAAGGAGTAACATGTATTCAATAGATGCTTTTTATCAGTATTACTACCTCTAATAAATTATTGTTCGATATGATAAATTGCTTAATTTATTTCACTAACAAAAAAATCTTCTTAGTCCCAATATTTATAAATGATTCCACATTTGCAAAATAGTTCAACTTTCAGTTCAGTTCAGTTTTAAAGAATAAATTTATTAATCATTAATAACAATTTTTCCATGAAAATACACCACCAAAATTCTTTAATTTGCTCTTGTCGATGGCCCTGTAATTGTATAATAATATGCTTCATTTATTCAACATTTTTATTAAGTTCGGGGCACCCACCATTTTTGACCCAGCACTGGTACTTGTATTATCAAGCCGAATCTGAGGCGGGAACGAGACGATTGAAAAAAAAACGAAAAACCTATAGATATTTTTGAATTTAATTCAATCCCAGTTTTGACCTTATTAAAACAGAATATTTTCCTGTTTTTACTTTTAATTTTGAATTTTTTTAAGTCGAGTTATTAAGCATCATGCCGTTTCTCACAATTACAAAAACTTTCACTACTTAGTATATAAGGAATCTTCAAACCCCTTCTCTCAGCGTGATTTGCGTGCGATGCGTGTGTTATATGTATATGTATGCGTACTATGTATATAAGTAAATGTTATAAGTTAAGTTACCTCAGCGAATGTGTTCTACAGTGTTTATGAATACTGATAATAATAATGTGCGTATTTATGTGCTCTAATTGTGCAGTGTGAATTGACGGAAATTCACGACGGGTTACGAACTTGTCCTTTCCGTATTTTCGTCCGTCACATTCTTTTCGAATGACTCATATTTTTTAGTATAAACATTAGCAAATTTCAGAATCCTCTCTTTCAAAATGTGAAAAAATTATTCCAATCTTTCCAATATTCGGCATAATTGTCCTGCTTGAATTTGATATAGTGAATTTTAAATATCACAATTTTTTTTACAAGTTTTGTAGAACTTATATTAATTTTCCAAAGTAAATTTTTCATAGATCTTTAATAGATACTATATTACTTTCTGATATAAATACCCGATTTCCCTAAATCGTAAAAGATTATACTAAACTGTAATATCGGTTTTAACGTATTATGTAACTAAATTTCTTTCAGTGTAGAATAAAAAATGTTTGATACAAAAAAATTATTCGGTTCCGAGAAAATGAAAATTAAAGATCGCGTTATCACAGTAGTATGGTCGATTTTTTTGTTAAATATATGAAAAAGATGAAAAAATATATTTTCAGTTTTGTATTCATTAAATGATAGTAATTTCTACATTGTAACGAAAAATGATATTCCGAAAAAATGCCTTATTCTGCTAAAAAAAAAAATTCTTCCAAATAATACAATATTTGCACCTGTCTGGCTTCATCAAATATGATCTTAATAATTTTTAGTGTTATAAGAAATTAAAAATATCACAAGCAGAAAATTCCGTAGTAGAAACAATGTAAAAAAAGTATATTTTTGTTATATAATTCATCAGAATATTTTTAAATTCTAAACAATTGTTAAAATTTTACCAATTTGTCTTAAAATTGATATAAAGGGGGTTTTTTGGGGTCTCTGATTTTGAATTTGACGTAAAAAGTTACAAATTCAAAATGGCAAATCCAATATGGCGGCTAAAATTGTTAAATTTGTACATGTTTGTCTAAAAATTGATATAAGGAGGTTTTTGTGGTCCACTGAAAAAAAGGATTACTTGACCAAGTGAATTTTACTTGGCTGAAGTAAGTGAAAGTCCTGATTATTTTCAAAGAAACATTTATTGGAGTCAAATAAATATATATGCATTTCAAATGGAGATATAATTCCTTTCAGCCAAACAAATGTTAATTGGATTAAGTTGGCATTGTTTGATTCAAAAATACAACCTATTGGTCGGAGGGGAATTTTAAAACAAATGCACGACTCATTGTTCCAAATGAATTTGCCATGAAGAGGAATGAATATTTCTTTGAACCGAGGAAATGTGAATTGATGGAAAGAAATATATTTTGAAACCAACAATATATTTTATAAGTTAAAGAAACTATTTGTTCACATCAAATTCTTGAATATTTGAAGCAAAAAAATATCCCACTGGTTCGAAAAAATATTTCATGGCCTAAACCATGCGCAGGTGCAATAAAGTAGTTCGTACTTCAATTGTACTACATATTTAACATATTTTCCTAAATAAATATGTGGATTCTTTCAGCTTAAATTATAATTAACATTGTTATTATTATATATATTTAATTTAAACAATTCACATAATTTAAAATCTTGAAGAACCGGAAAGAGATAAATTTTATTAAAAATCCACCTCCAGCAGGAATCGAACTTGGGTCCGTCGAGTGTAAAGTCCACAGAGATGACCACGACGCTGCTGCAACACGGAAACTCTAAGGCGGAAAGCTGTATTTAACCCTCAACCATAAATGCCAAAGAAATATTTCTACAGATCAAAAACATGGATATTGAATTTATCAACATATTTTTTTAATCTATATAAGTATTCAATCGAAACAGATTACGGAAAATTAATAAAGGTTTGATTTAACAAAATAATTATTTCGTTGAAATAAATGTTTATTTGTTATGAATAATTGAATTCTAGTAATCAAATGAAATATGAAATACAGTATTTTGTTCGAACTGTCTACCGTTACGGAATTTTCCGTAAGACTAACTCCTTTTCAATCTCGTCCAGGGCTGAAGTTACGGAAAATTCCGTAATACTAGGCAGTGAGTAGTATAACAATGACAGTTCGGCGGCAGGGTGCGGTTCCAAGATAAACGTCGGTAAAGCAGTGACCGTAATTTACCGACAAACGATCATCGTTCCGTGCTAATATGCCACTAGTCGACAAGTTGTTACCGGCAACATATGACACCACCCTCTTGTCAGTTTTCGTGTCTGTGCTAAGATGCGGGCCACCGCAGTCGGTAAAAGATCAACGCGAAAAAAGGTTCACTTCCGTGCTAATTTACCCACAGTCGTTTTTAAACATACGGTCGATAAATGTAATCTCTACTTTACCGCGAGAGTGTAACGCCGAAGTTCAGCAGTGGGACTCCGATAGCATGTCGAAAGTCGAACGGACCTCTTTTTCTAACTTATGGAGATAGAAAGAGAGGTTTGTTCGATTTTCGATTTCGAAACGGCATCGGAGTCCCACTGTAGGTACATGCCACGGCGCCTCGTGGTGGGGTTTTCCACGCTTCCTGTCCCGGTAGGGCATGGTGGGGACTTGTCTTTGAAAAGCCCATAAACAGAGGTGCGCATTTCAATTTGAATTGTACTGAACTAATAAAAGTGTCTCGAGAACAAAAAAAAAGTGATAATGGTTGAAAATAAGAGTCTTAACGCACAAAAAGTAAGTTATGAATCGTGTCGTGAAAAGTGTTCTTCGAGTTGCTTTGTGCTAATAGTTTCATTTTATTGTGTGTTCTTAGGTTCCCAATGAGTCCGAAAAGCTAGGGGAATCCTTAATTTCTAGAATCTTTTAGAAGTATTGGTGGAGTCGAGGTAGCAACCAATAAAAGGGGACATCAGAGTGGTGTTCACTCATTCCATTGTGCGATGCAGTGCAATGAAAGTGCTTTCATCATCATCATCATCATCGGGGAATGTACATCTAAACAAAGTTAACCGATGGGGGAACGAGTGCATATTGTGTTTAAAAACAGTGCGAAAGGAATTGCCATGTATTCCACGAATGTCAATAAATCAGAAAAGAAAGTGTCTATATATTATTTAACATTTGGAATGTCTTAAGAGCTCGTTTCGAGTGCAACATGCATCGTAGCCAACCTAGTTCACAAGGATGTTCTTGCCTTTCTTGATGACGCCCAAGTTCTATTTGCTATACTTGTAGGCCGATCCTTACGTAAACATAGAGCTTTTAAAATCAACACTGTGCTTAATGCATATTATGGATGGACCTTACACTCTATTGTGAAATTAGAAGTGAATATCAACAAACTAAACCCTATGAAAGGCAGCTCTTACATTGATTTTCCTCTACAGATCAAGAGAAAATAAGCATGTTTTAACGTGCAAAATATGAATGACAACGAGTGCTTTAAGTGGGCTATATTATCAGCCATATATCCACCTAACAGAAACGATATTGCTAAACGCGTGTCCAACTATCAGCAGTATAAGGATGAATTAAACTTTTCTGGAATAAATGTCCCCATAACAATGAAAGATGTATCAAAATTTGAAGCACAAAATTACATTTCAGTGAATATTTTTGGCTTGATTAAAAAGAACCAAAAGTTAATAGTGGTTCCTCTCCATCTCACTTCACAGGTGAGGGAAACTCATGTAAACCTCCTCGGAGAAAATTGCTTATTTATTTTAGATTAGACTAAGTTCATATTCAACAAATATTTTTATTTTTAAATCTCACACTGCTGTTTTCAATATCAACTCTTAAATCATTTAAGATTATTTCGTTCCTCTTATTTTTTCTAAATTTCTTTTTCAGAAATTGACAGCTTAGGTGAGGATGTTGATATTGATAAATGTGGTGATGTTGGTGAAGGTGGTCATCGCGATTGTAATGATGGTAAGTATTGAGGTTCGGATGGTGGATGTGCACTGAGAGACTTTTTGTTAGAATAAGTCATAAAAATGAATGAGAATTTAGTATAATATCGTTCCAAAATAGGGCAAACAGGGTTTGCGTATCAAAAATTAATATAGTGGTTTTCAGCCGGCAAAATTAATATTTTTGTTTGAACAAATGGAAAGGATGTTGCACTAACTCTTATAAAGCTTGCGAGAATTTAAAATTCACTATATCAGAGTTCACAAGCGAAGTTAAAACGATAGTAATACAATTTATTCGAAAGAGTGAAAACATCTTTTGAAGTTGCCATACAAAGCATATGAGAATCTCAAACGACTATATGAAAAATAACTCACTCCACCAAAAGATTCAACCTTCAGAAGGAGGAACTAAATACACCAATTAAATACAATTATATACGGAAACACGCGTACAATTATAATTTGTATTATTATATACTTAATTTATTCACTACATACATAATCGCACGCTTAATCGCTATGAAAAATCGGAATCGCTGCGGCGAGATTTGAACCTAACTTACCCGAAGCACTAACGCATTTTATCCCTAACAACTAAACCCCACGGCTAACTTATATTATGGAATATTTGGCAAAAATCTCGGCAAACCGGCGTCGCTTGACAATTCAGGGCAGTATGAAAAATATCTGGGCCCTGTTTCACGAGTGATTTGTTGCTTCAAAAATTTGGTTAATAGATAGGTTAAACATTTTATCACTTTCAATGATTGAATTGATTTTTTATAAAATAAATTTTTTTTAAAGGAACTGATAATATTCTTGTATGAATAATATTATCCAATCTGATATCTCAGTAACTCATTATAATAAACCTGAGTGTATTTAGATGTAATATTTTATAAATTGTACTCATTTAATTAAATCTTATTATCTTAGTGTATAAATTTCGAGAGAAAAAATTCCTCATGTTTTGAATCCCATAGTAAATGAATGAATTGAAAATAGAAAGAGTTAACTTTTATTTAAAATATTGTGAAACATAACCTGTCGGCATACATGTGATAAAAGCGCCTTTTTGACTACAACCAAGCATCTTTTGACAGAACTAAGGAGTCAGATATAATTAATGTGTACAATATTATATATTAATTAAAATATATATATATTTTCTGACAGTTAAAAGAGATTATTAAAGAGTTAAAAGCAGCCCCCTGGCACTTTCATGGTGGCCTGTATTATAAAAGTTGGCTGAAAGGTGGATCACGGCCACCAGGCGAAATCGTGGCGCTGATTACCTATAGGGCCGACTTTCTTTAAAATACATGGCAAAAATGCAAATATTTATGTTTTTTTAAAATCTGAACCGCTTTTTCGTATTTTTTTAATGGAAAAAAGAAGTTAAATGTTTTTGGCATATACTAGTATAAAATATATAACGAAAAAAGTGAAATATATTAAGTTTCTAAGTGATTAAATGTGTGAAAGCAATACGAAAAATTTTTCCAAGATAATACATTTAATATAATAAATTTAAACAAAGTAATAACAATAAAATTGTTATTAATTAAATAATTAATTAATTTAGGAACTTTAGTATCACGATTTTAAATTAAAAGGTTTTTTGCGTCGTAAAAATTCATGTACCTAATTTAATATTAAAACATTTTATTTTAAAACAGTATAAAGTAACTTACCAAATTATTTTGCAATTATAAAAATATTATATGTAATATAACATTTCAATAAATAAAATGAATGCAACAAGCATTTCAAAAAATTATAACTTTCTACCGCTTTCTGTAAAACACACCAGTAATAATATGTAATTTTATGTACAAAAAAACTTTTATATTTTCTTTAGATTAGTTAAATTCTTCAAATTAGTTAAATTTTCAACAATTAAATTAGTTAAATTTTCAAAATGTTTTTCAGGCTTTTCGTCTCGTCCCAAATGGAGTATTGGTACGGCTCCTTCTCGAAGTCGCGGCGTTATATACGGAGTCTACAAAAAATAGTTTATTAAAATTTATTTATTCAATATTAAAATTTTGTTAATAATAAAAAAAATATTTTTACCAGAAATAATTATAGCACGTTCTCAAATTTAAATAATTGCCAATATAAAATAGTATGCCAAGAGAATATGATGAATTATTGATACTCATATACAAATTATTTGCATTATTTTTTGAAATTTTACAAATTGTAAATAGAAAATATATTTTTTGGAGCTAAAGATATTATTATTTAGTTCTTTAAATTATTTTTTTTAAACTATTAATTTTATTCCACGAATTCATGATTAAACTCTGGCGGAATTTGTATTTCAAAGTACATAATAAAAAAAAAGCAATATATACACAAAGGAAAATAAATACGATAATTAAATTCATACAATAACGTACCGTTCCTAAAACAGTTCCGCCAGGACCAGTAATTGTTCTTTCGCGGATGATGTCACTTTCTGCAAAATGTCTCTCACAAACCGCTTGACCTTCTTTGACTCTAATGTCATCTCTCGAAATTGCTTTTTCCCATTTTTTGATTGACACTTTGTCTTTTGGCACATAAAAAAACCGTTGAGTTTGCTCCTCCGAACTCCGCCGTTTCTTTTTGTAACCAGAATCACAGTTCACTGCTAAACACTTCACCATGTTTAATGTTTTTTCAATTAATTATATATCACTGATCATTTTCAGCAAAAAAAAAACGAAAAAAGGACTAATAAACTACCAGAAAATATAATAAAACTTCGAATGTTGACAATTTTGCCATGTATTTTCAAGAAAGCCGGCCCTATAGGTAATCAGCGCTACGCTCGGACAATTTGAGTACTAACGCGCAGGGCAGTCAAATGTGTGCCCATTTTTAGCTTTGAGTGCCAGGGAGCTGGTTAAAAGTAATAAAACATTGTTGGCTATTTAAAAAAGAAGTTTGTGATTTTAAAAATTAACGCATTAAATG